>CAJNDT010001001.1:1096490-1238990 GCA_905221615.1 Symbiodinium sp. CCMP2592
TGCATTTTGACAACAGTTCCAGCACAACTGGATGCATTTCGTCTGTCATTTCGGTTTGCTTGCAATGCATTTCGGATCAAAAACGGACGTCCAAACTTTCATTTCAAATGCATTTCCAGCTCACAGAATGCAGATGCTGGATGCATTCAACATGTGCCAGACAGCATCTCAAAGTGCATTTTGACAACAGTTCCAGCACAACTGGATGCATTTCGTCTGTTATTTCGGTTTGCTTGCAATGCATTTCGGATCCAAAACGGACGTCCAAACCTTCATTTCAAATGCATTACCAGCTCACAAAATGCAGATGCTCGATGCATTCAACATGTGCCAGACAGCATCTCAAAGTGCATTTTGACAACAGTTCCAGCACAACTGGATGCATTTCGTCTGTCATTTCGATTTGCTTGCAATGCATCTTGGATCCAAAACGGACGTCCAAACTTTCATTTCAAATGCATTTCCAGCTCACAGAATGCAGATGCTGGATGCATTCAACATGTGCCAGACAGCATCTCAAAGTGCATTTTCACAACAGTTCCAGCACAGCTGGATGCATTTCGTCTGTCATTTCGGTTTGCTTGCAATGCATTTCGGGTCCAAAACGGACGTCCAAACTTTCATTTCAAATGCATTTCCAGCTCACAGAATGCAGATGCTGGATGCATTCAACATGTGCCAGACAGCATCTCAAAGTGCATATTGACAACAGTTCCAGCACAACTGGATGCATTTGGTCTGTCATTTCGGTTTGCTTGCAATGCATCTCGGATCCAAAACGGACGTCCAATCCTTCATTTCAAATGCATTACCAGGTCACAGAATGTAGATGCAGGATGCATTCAACATGTGCCAGACAGCATCTCGAAGTGCACTTTGACAACAGTTCCAGCACAACTGGATGCATTTCGTCTGTCATTTCGGTTTGCTTGCAATACATTTGCAGTCCAGAAAAGCGTGCACCAATTTGATTTCAATGCAACATCGGCCCGCCAGAAATGCATTTCGAGGAAGTGTTCAATGCATTTACATTCTCGCTGAACCTGTCTCAAATGTGCACATCGTTGTCGGCAGACCTGCATTTGCATCATTCCAGAAGGACTGGCTGATTGCCAAACCCTCTTAAAAGCACGTGTTCTGCTTCAATTCTGGTTTCAATTCTGAAACCAATGCATTTTGCAGTCAGCTTCTTTGCATGAAAGCTCAGCTACCAATGGCTCCGATACCAATTTGCATGCAAGACCAAAGCTCCGCTACCAACACAACCCCTAGAAACACCTGAGTCAAGCCACTTCTGAATGCAAACGTAATCATTCTCTCCAAACAGTTTGGTCCAGAGTACACGAAATTGTGTAGCAAGGGAGGAAGGTATCCTCTGGAAAAAAAGACCAAAGCTCCGCTACCAATACGAACCCCTAGAAACATTTGAGTCAAGCCACCCCTGAATGCATCGACTTTGTATATAGCCATCACCAATACAATCAATGCACGTCCTGTGGCAGGCAGGCAAAAACAAAAAAAACCCCAAACCCGAAGCTACCAATGGAAACCGGAGCCAGAAGCTGCAAGCATTGGAATTACATTTCTGTCACCTTCCAAAATAGCAAAAACTACATTTCTGTCAACCTCGAAAATATCAAAAAGTCATCAAAAGTTCTCAAAAGTTCATCAAAAGTTCATCAAAATGTCATCAAAATTTCATCAAACCGTCGAAAATATCAAAAGTTCTCAAAAGTTCTCAAAAGTTCATCAAAAGTTCATCAAAAGTTCATCAAAAGTTCATCAAAAATGTATAGAAACCTGTTAAGGTAACAATTTTAGACTGTATTTCACTGATGAACAAGCTGAGAATTGTCAATTTGGAACACAATTGCTGTTGCACTTTCAATCTACTCATGCGCGCATGTGCGCGCGCGCCCGCGCGCATTCGCGCGCGAGTATCTGAAGAGATCGTTCATTGATGTGCCTCTGGACAGAGAAGAGCTGGGGCTTTTCACAGGTTCTCTTTGATGACAACTGCATTTGCCTTGCATTTGCTCTCAAGTGGAAGATTGAGCAGAAACAAGAGTTCACCGTTTCAAATGCATGGTGGCTTGAAATGTATCAACAATTCCTTGCATTTGCAATGTTTCGAATTGGCCCATAATGCAAGAATGTCTGTGGGAAAATGCATTGGAACAAGAGTTTTTGCATGGGTGGAGCGGAATCTTTGCATGGAAGCATGCATTTGGGATGTTTCAAAATTCGCCTGTAATGCAAGAATGTCTGTGGGAAAATGCATTGGATCAAGAGTTTTTGCATGGGTGGAGCGAAATCTTTGCATGGAAGCTTGCATTTCGAATGTCTCCAAATTGGCCCACAATGCAAGAATGTCTGTGTTAAAATGCATTTGTTGCATGGGTGGGACTAAATCTTTGCATGGAAGCTTGCATTTGGGATGTTTCAAAATTCGCCTGTAATGCAAGAATGTCTGTGGGAAAATGCATTGGAACAAGAGCTTTTGCATGGGTGGAGCGAAATCTTTGCATGGAAGCTTGCATTTCGAATGTCTCCAAATTGGCCCACAATGCAAGAATGTCTGTTAAAAAATGCATTGGTTGCATGGGTGGGACTAAATCTTTGCATGGAAGCTTGCATTTGGGATGTTTCAAAATTCGCCCGTAATGCAAGAATGTCTGTGTAAAAATGCATTGGAACAAGAGTTTTTGTATGGGTGGAGCAAAACCTTTGCATGGAAGCTTGCATTTCGAATGTCTCCAAATTGGCCCACAATGCAAGAATGTTTGTGTTAAAATGCATTGGTTGCATGGGTGGGTCTAAATCTTTGCATGGAAGCTTGCATTTGGGATGTTTCAAAATTCGCCCGTAATGCAAGAATGTCTGTGGGAAAATGCATTGGAACAAAAGTTTTTGCATGGGTGGAGCGAAATCTTTGCATGGAAGCTTGCATTTGGGATGTTTCGGAATTCGCCCGTAATGCAAGAATGTCTGTGTAAAAATGCATTGGAACAAGAGTTTTTGTATGGTGGAGCAAAACATTTGCATGGAAGCTTGCATTTCGAATGTCTCCAAATTGGCCCACAATGCAAGAATGTCTGTGTTAAAATGCATTGGTTGCATGGGTGGGACTAAATCTTTGCATGGAAGCTTGCATTTGGGATGTTTCAAAATTCGCCTGTAGTCCAGAATTCGTGGGAACTGCCGCCTTGGAACAATAGTTTGTTTGTTTTGGGTGGCGGCAAACTCTTGCATGGAAGCTTGCCATTTCGAATGTCCTCCAAATTGGCCCACAATGCAAGAATGTCTGTGTTGAAATGCATTGGTTGCATGGGTGAGTCTTAATTTCTTTGCATGGGCACAGTCATGAAAATGGCAATTTCCCTTTTTCAAACAAAGTCCATATTGGTTGCTGTGTTGTGTGAGCAGGACAATTGTTTGCATTGCCCGAACATTTTGGCTCAACTCTGTGAATTGCATGAACATTGTGCTGGCTGTCTAACATTTCATGTTCTCAATTGTCGAACAAGACCAGGTCAACATTGTGGTGGCTGTGTAGCTCATATTTCCTTTTGCCATCCTGGACATCAAACATGTGGGTTCATGTCAATGGATGGGTCAAGCTTCCGCCTGGAGCACAGGTCTGGCATGAGGCTGAGTCGGGTGCACGCAACAAGCGGACTTGGGAAGCCCCCCAAGCCAAAGCAGCGAAGACCCCACACCACATGAGACTACGGATTGGGCAGGTCGTGGCTGGCGGAACTACGACTACGATCAAACAGAAGGAGTTGCCATCCAGTCAAGTCAGGACACTCCAGTGGACATGGAAGAAGACAACGACCGTCCGATTCAGCAAAAGAGCAAACACCAGAAGATGACATATCCTTGCGACTCCTGGGAGGCAGACTCCTGGGATAATCCAAAAGACTCCTGGTGGAAGTGGAAAGGCTGGCATGATTGGAATGAGTCCTACCCGTCTGCGCTGGTTGACTCCACGGCAGAGGCCAACCCGGGTGAGGTCAACCCGAACCCGGAGGCCAACCTGAACGCGGAGGGTGCCAGTTACACAAGTCTTCAAGGAGAGGAGTCAGTGGACGCAACAATGGCAGGTGCTGTGCAGTCAATGCAATTGAGTTCAGAGATTCCATTGCCTCCATTGCCTTCAGATTCCAATGCAGCTTTGCTCTTGCCGAATCCGAATGTGATCGCTTCTGATGCTCCGGACTTGGTTCTTCCAGCAGCAACAGCAGCAGCAGCTGCCTCGAGCTCTTCAGGGGATTTGGCTCTGAGTCCAACCCGGTCTGAATCTCAGTTGCCAATGGCCAGTGGCGATGGTGTGCACACTAAATTCAAGTTGCAGCTTCTGAAACATAAGAACAACGAGTCCAAAAAGAGGAAGAGCCAAAGGAATGACAAGCACAAGTGACAAATTTTGAACAACTGTATAAAGGATCAAGCAAGTTGAATTCACTACTTGTGCTGTATTGCAGAATTGCAGCAGCACCGTGCTCAATAACAGCTTCTTCCTTTGCCATGTGTATAGATTATGTTGGCTTTTTTTGCATAGGGGCAAGCACGATTGTGACATTCATGTCAAAATTCCAGTGCGGTTCTTTGGGATGTTACTTGTTCAATTGCTTTGCCACCACTGTCAGCGAGGTCAGGCCATGTGATGTCCTCCATGATTTGTGCATATCTTGGCTCAAGGCAGAAACATGACTTTGGCTGAAGAACAGCAATGGGCTTTGGAAGCAGTGCAGGCTCTACCGCCTACTTGGCCGGAGGTGGAAGGAAACCAAGTCAGTGATTGCTTGTTACATTTGTTGCAGTGTGACCTGCCATTGGCCTGGTCTCATCGATTGCTTCTCTTCAAAGCCAAGACCATGTTGGCGGCTCTCATAGCTCCGTCACCCCATGATGTGCCAGCAAACAATTCTGACGATGATGATACACTTCTGACAGCTGATTCATTTCAATTGAGGTGGCATTGTGTCAGTGCCTTCAGAGCAATCATCCTGATGTGTTTGTCCTTTGAACAAAACCGCTGTGTTGTTTGTTAAATCATAACACATAACCATAATAAAGTGTTGCTGCCCCACTGAGGTCACTACGTGCTGGAGGATCTGCAGGTGCTCTGTGACTTGGAGATTGACATTTCCGATTCACGGTCAACATGGCAACAAGTGAGGACTCTCTTGGCTGACTGCTTTCAGTCAAATTCAATTTCGCAATGTTCACACCCGGGCCAGAAAGGGTCGGGCAAAACCAAAAGTGAGATTCGGCAGTGGTACAAGGACAATGTTTACTAGCTCGCTTGTTTCTGCTAATACGGTGTGGACCAACACGGCTCGGAATGGCTGCAACAAATAAGAAGCTCTGTGCTTTTCGGAGCTTTCTGTACTGTAGTCAGCTGTATGTCCTGCAGTGTTGCTTCAACTTTGAATTGTCAATTGTGTTTGCCTGAATTGCTCAAGGGTTCGGTTTGAAGTACCATTGCTACAGGAACACCAATTGCCTGTAGTTGCAGAAGCCATGGCAGGGCTTATTCCCCGACGCCACAAGCGGGCCCGTCTTGCGGATTCCAGGAATGGCAATGGACAGCACATGGTCATGACAGGCCAGATGCAGCCGACCATGCCCCCAATGATGTTTCCAGCTCATCCTTACATGACCATGAACCCCGGCACATTGATGGGCATGAACCCGGGTATGAACATGCCCATGATGCACCCATGCACTGGCATGCAGAATATGTCGATGCCCATGCACGGTTCGGCAAACCCGGCTGCTGCGATGCAGGGCAATCCGATGATGAATGCCCAGATGAATATGATGCCAGGATTCTCCCCCCCCCAGGTGAATGAGGTGGATGACGATTCGGAACAGGAAGAGGAGGAGGAATCCGACAGGGCCACAGCACAACATCAGCAGGTGGTTCCGGAAGTTCCATCAGCATCGGGCTCGGGAAATGAAGTGCCTCAGGGCCCTGTGACAGTTCCTGCTCATCCTGTGCAGCCCCTCCCACCACCCACAGTCGGCTATGTTTACAACAAGGGGGAGGATGCCACAATCACAGGGAGCACAACAGTATTGAAAGGTCTTCCAAGGACAAGGCTTGTGGCCAGCTTGGAGAAATTGTACGGTGAGCTGGAGGCGGGACAGGAATTCCCATTTGTGTCACTTGTTTTTGTTTGTGCATTTGACAATTTGTCTAACATGATGAGAAGATGCTATGAACGCTGAGGCTGGGTACCTCAGTCAATTGAGCCAAAGGGGACTCTTGGTACTTCTGTGGATGCTGACGAGGCTCAGGCCAAGTAGCCGGCTCTCTTATCTCCGTGACTTGTCAGATGTTATTGCCAGGACACTATAGAGGAAATGTCATTTTGGGTCAGTGAATGATCATGCCATTACGGGTTGTTCGTCTGGTCGGTTTTTTCAGCTTTATTATTCATAAGAACATTCAATTGAGACTTCATCTTTGGCTGTGCAGGTGTGATATCCTACGAAGACTTGCACATGCGGTTCCAAACGGCATTCAATCGTGTCCGACGGTGCGAACCACAGTTCATGGAACAGTTGGCCTCGAAGCTGCCCCTGAATTTGACAGACGCTGCAATAGAGGAGATTGCTCGCCCTCTGGGCTGGCAGGACTCATTCATGAAGCCTGTCAGCATCTGTTTTGCGAAAGCTCCAACCTCAGGTGACGTTGGCATGATTTTGCAGGCAGGGGCGAAAGCAACAATGCCGCCAGCACGTGCCCGCCCAGCACCTGTGGCAGTAAGTGCAACTGCAAGCCCACCACCTGCACCGGCAAAGGCGCCTCTGCCGGCACATGCCAAGGCTGTCACACCTGCCCCGATCCGGGTCCCACCTGTGCGAGCAACGTCTGGGCCACCTCAGCCCGCAGCCCCTGCAGCACCCCGGGTGCCCCCTCCGCCCAAGCAGGCCGGCCATGCAGCAATGCCAACAATGCCTTCGGCAGAACCATCAACAAGCACATCCCCTGCTGTGGCTCCCAAGGCTATGCATACTTTGAGCAAAGCAATGCCAGCGATGCCCCCCGCATCCCCTGATCATGTTGTGCCTCCAGCCAACCCTCCCACAATTGAGCCCGAGACATTGGAGCATGCTGTGGTTGAACCAGTTGTGGCAGCAACACCCCGCGAGCATCCACCCGCTCCCGATGCAGCAGCCGGACCCCCAGCCACCCTTGCAGCTGGAACAGTTCAGCAGGACCAGCAAGAGATCCAAGCAGAGTCAGAGGCCATTGAGCTTCCCATATGTCTCATTTGCCAGGACGGAATGGATCCCACGAGTGTTGCTTGCTTCAGCTCCATCTCCAGTGTAGACCTTGTGAGTGTTGTGATGTCCTCATTTGACAATTTGTTTTGGTTGCCAGGACACCATGGATGAGGGGGAACAAGTCTTGCTCCGGCTCCACTGCGGGCATTGGTTTCACGAAGACTGCATCCTGCGCTGGGCGGAATCGACAAACACCAGACCGGGAAGTCGTTGCCCACTACGTTGCTCGATTCCGGAGCCGATGGACGTGGATGAGGGAAATCGCAATGGTCAGGAGGCCGACCATGGCTTCGAGATCCTGGAGAACACTGAACCCAATACAATTTTTGCTTGAGTGGCAGTAACTCAGTAGATCAATTCAGCAGTTGCACAGCATTTCATTGTCTTGCATGGGTATGGATGGCACATTAAAGTGACAACCAATTCAATCCTAAATACAATTTTCACAGGGAGCCCAAAGCACGCCAATGGCTGTTGCACTGATGACGATTACTGGGTGCTGCATTGCCGATTGCGGCTCATTTCAGTTCCGACACAAGGCTGTCTTCAAATCCGTGAGGGGTTCGCGGAACAAGGGCGAAAAAAATTGCAATTGCACTCATGGCCAATAGCTTCACAAGTTCTCATGTGGTTGTTCTCTGTTCGGTGCAGACATTTTGTCATGTTTCTGTAGCTTCAATTTCGCCTGGGATGTTCCACCTAAATAATAAGAGGGACATTTCCCCCCACGTTAAGGCAATGTGTGAACTGTAAAATTACATGGCTCAACATTTGTGCAATAGGACTTTGACATTTCAAATCGCAAAGTTACAGTACACATAATATGTGACCATGGCTGAGCCATGTTTCCAGCATGTGCCCGCAAATGCAGACTCTTTGGTCATGGAAGGTCTTGCTGTGGCTTTTGGCCCGGTGGCATATCGCAATCCTGATGATTCCCAGCTGTACTGGGATCTGCAATATGTCATGGACAAGCTTATGGAGAATGGCGAGCAAAACGCTCTGACGAAACATGCCAAAACACTGAAAGACCTTTGCTTGTCCGAGGATATCCTGACAGAGAAAGATTTGCATTATCGTTCAATGAACCTCAGGCCACGAACCTCAACTCTACAAGTTTAAATTATGAAATCCTTGACAGTACATGTATGCACACACATACTCAAATACTTGGCAAAAGTGGCCCTGGTTCAGGACAAGTATGTTGAATTGCAATTGTGCCAGTACCATGCTGCTGATGATGTTCTTTGCAAAGCTACTGGACAAAAGCCAAACTGCAGCCAAGTCGACCTACCTCTGGGATATGTTCCGGAAAATCTCAGCAGAGGCTACAACCCAGGCATACGCGGCTGGACAGCATGGCTTGAGCATCGATGTGCATGGCACTGCTGGGAACCATGTCCTCATGTTGCAGCCCAATGGAATGGTCTTGGGAGTGCAAGACTTTCTTTCCTCACTACATGCTTCAGTTCTGGAGTCTTGGAGAAAGGTTTGGGGCAACATGTACTCAGAAGCTGTACTGTCAGGCCCTTGGCAGGGAGAACTTCTGTTTTTGGATGTGCTCGCTTTTGTCCTCAATGCTGCGAAGGTCCGTCGATCCAGAAACATGTCACCCTGGAAAAACCATAGCTTGGCTGCTCTGCAACAATTGCGAGCCACTGTCTTCCAGATTTTGCATGGAGCTATGGCCCACAGCATTTTGGAGCATGTAGAGGCAAACCAAGCGTTCGAGAGAGCAGTTCCTTCACGACGACTGTCAGGGCGAGGAAGGAGGTTGGCTGTTGGGTAAGGTTGATTTCTGCATTCAGGAGTCCGGGGGCATCATTTCATTTGAAATCAATTTGTCAAGTGAGTTAAGTTATGAAGTTGCAGTTGCATTGCTCGCAGGTCTGCTGATGATGGAGAAGACCCTCGCCGGAAAATGTCCGTTCACCGGATTTGGGACTTCATTGAACAAGCACGCAACACAAAGGTCTCGATGATGAAGTTGGCTGAGATCAGAGAGACGGACAGAGATGGCGGTGTCAGGCCTGGCTCTGTTTCTCTGTGGCAGCGGAAGATGCTGAGCTTGTACAAGCAAGAAAGCTCCTTGTCATTTCTCAATGTTCGGAAGCTGACCATGGTCACTGATTCTTCCCACCACAGCACGAAAGATTGGCTTGTGAGTCTTTTTTACAACAGTTCTGCCAATTGTTTTGCCCATGCCACTGCTCAATTTGTGAACTCGGCCAAAATCCTTCGCCCGGGACAATATGACCTTATGCCGGAAGTCGAACGTTTGGCGGCACGTCGAGAAATTGAGAGACTTTCGACCCTGAAGTTTTTCCAGGCTGTCAGCAGTCAGTGCTTCAAAATCGCCGGGTTGCAAATAACCGATTTCCAGCCGGACTCTCAGCTGCTGTCCATGTTGGCCCCATTGAACCCGGGAGACCAAGCAACTTTTCGTGGTGCAGAATGGGAAGTCATCCGTACAGAGGATCCAGCCACAGTGCACAGTATGAGTTTTGACGCACAGTCTGCAGACATGATTCCGATGTTGCACATATTGATGGATCAAGGCAGCATCGGGTGTGCCGCCAACGCATTTTCCTTGGACCAGAACTTGCTCGTACATTACAGTTACGACAAAATCCATCGCCTGCATAGGGATATCAAGGGGCCGCTCAGAGGACAACTCCACAAAAATGTCCTCCTAACGACGTTCATGTGGACCCTGAACTACAAGCCCTTCGGCTCTGGCGGCTTCTTTGCAGAGAAACAGGACGCACTCGAAAGTTTTCTGCAGTCCAACAACGAGGCCAGGCTTTTCCAATTCTCAATATTGTACAATTCATATAATAATATAGTCAGTATTTGTTTAACCAATACAATTCTAGTTGTACCTCAGCCAGGAAAGCGAAATCTTCGACAAGTACAAGACTCGCATTGCTTTCGAGTTTAACATGAGGGGAGCCTCAGACCACGATGTCTGGACCGCGCTTCCGGAAAAAATGAGATCCTGGAAAGTCAAGGGGGGATGCACGAAACCGTCTCGGTGGTTTTCGTGGAATGAGGCTGCTGCGGAAAATCTGTCCGAGTTTACGGCCTCCCGAATGGTTTTGGAGTGGTACCTTCGTTCCGAGCAAGGTCCGGATGACATCAACCAACCTCAATTGTGTTTCAAAGAAGCTAAAGGACTGAAACTGGCCTATCTGGGCCATTCATGGGTGACTTGGGAGAACGCACACATTATTGCACGGCTGCAGGAGCCTTGCTGGGACTACTACAGTGCACAACTCCACGAGATCAAAACTGTCGAGGACGCTTTGACCGAGACACAGGTCATGAGCACTAGCTGGAACCAGCACTGGAGTTTGAGAGGAATTGCGGCAATCATGGTTTCCGAAGAGACTTGGGATGATTTGCTGTTTTGGGTCCAGGAGTCTGAAACATTCATAACGAAAGTCATGGATTATGGCTTGGAGATGCTGGCGAATCGGTGTGCAACATTTTCCAAGTATGGCTCCCCTCCGGAGTGTTACACCCAAGTGCTGAGTGGTCCTTCTCCCCATGCCATCAATGCCATGAAACTGATGAAGACAGATTGGCTTTGCTTGCAAAGCCTGGAATGCAGTGGCGCGCCTAAGGCTCGCATGCTGAGTGCAGATCTCAGGTTGACTTTTGATCCTTGCATGCGCTACACTGCCCTTCAGTTTCAGTCAGTTGGCTGGCGTTTGAATTACCAAGCAGGACTAGATTTGTTGCGCTTTCTCACAGCCACATTTCCGGACAGCAAGATCGTCGAGGATTGTCACCAACTCTTACGAACAGCCACAGGTCCGAAAGCACACCAAAAACTCACGGGGACATGTATCCAGCAGCTGCTGACCAACTCCGACATATTGGAGTGTCGGGGCATGGCTCACCCTGCCAAGTTGAGCAGAGAGAAGTTCCTGAGGTACTGGCACAAGGCCAAGGATGATTTCAGAGCCAATCCAGAATTTGTTGCCGCACATCACAAGCTCCCCAAGGAAATGTCGAAAGTCCTAGCAACCAAAACGTGGGACACCATTTCTGAACAACAATTGGTTGTTTCTGCAGCATCATGGTCCTTCCTGCGCTACTATTCGCAGAACAACTTGAGCACGCAGAACGTGAAATTGAAGGCCTGGGGTGAATCAGCAAAGTAGCGGTCTGTGATTGAATAGCTCTGTTCTAAGAACAACATGTTCCTGAGGACGGCTTGTGGGCTGTGTTTGCCCAGTTTGGGCAAATCATTACTTTGCGCAATGTGGAAGAGACCTACATTGTTCTGGGATCCTTCAAATGGGCAGTGTTGGCATGGCGGTTGTCCGAAGTTCATGAGGGCGGCAGGTGCTCGGGCTGGCAGTTGCAAGTGGAGGCCGGTTGCTCATGGCAGTTCCTTCACAACCCTGAGGAATGGGAAGCATGTGAAGCCACTCCGAAATTGTCAACACAGGCAGGACTCTATTTCAAAGCCACGTGTGGTTGGGAACCACTTGTGCAAAACACTTTGCGCTCCGGGCACAAAAGGACCTTTGCGGAGTTGACATTGATGGCGGACTACTTGAATGTGACACAACCCCACAAGAATTCCAAGAAGGAGTTGTTGAAACAGTGTCAGGAGTGTTTCGGAGAAGAGTTTGCAGAAGCTTGCCGTGAAGCTGCAGAGTCAGACACTCAGAAGGCTCCTGATGCAGATATGCCTGATGGTTTTCTATCAGCATTGTTGGACAACATGGAGCCCTCAGATAAACAGGATTTCCAGGACTTGGAGAAAGCCCTGATGCGACAGGAACAGCAGGCCGAGCAACAACGTTGGCAAAACATGTGGGATGAGAAGGTTGCAGAACAAAAGGCACCCTGGCAAGACCTTCCAGTGAGTTTCTGAGCTAGGCTTAGACTCAATTGTTGTGATTCAAATGTGACTCAATTGTGACTCAATTGTGATTCGATTGCAGGCCAAAAGAGCGAGGAGAGCTGTGGCAAAAGCCAAAGCAAAGTCAAAACCGTGTGCCAAAGCAAAATGCAAAGGCAAGGGCAAAGGAAAAGGCAAAGGCCGTGGAAAAGGCAATGGGTTTGGAAGAGGCACAGCTTTGGGCTTGCAAGGGCTGGCTCGCAGGCAAGCAGCGTCACGAAAACGCAAGGAGCAGGTGCTCGAACAAATGCCCGGACCAGCAGTGGAAGAAGATCCAGATATCGCTGAACTCAAAGAGGAGTTGGAAAGCCAGCTGTTGGACATGAATGTCATGGACGATCGAACAAATCCTGATTCATTGCCGGCAGAGCCTTGTGTCCATGCTCCCAGTCCAAGAGAGCCCGCCCCCTCACCGGAGCCTTGCGCCCATCCTCCCAGTCCACACACTGGTGAAGGAGAGCCCGCCCCCCCGGCGGAGGAGCCCTGTGTCGATGCTTCCCGTCCACACTCTGTGCTTGGTGGTGCCGGGGTCGCACACGAGGAAACAAAAGTGCAAGCACAGCCATCCAATGGGACCTTGCCGGATCCAATATCCGGGCCAAGGGACAGTGGAATGGCACAGGCCTCGTCCTCGAGCGGATCAGCCCCTGAGCAGGTCCTTGATGATGCTGCACATCGTGGCCAGGCATCGCAACGTGCTCCGCGCGAGCATGGTCCACACTTGAATAACACTCCCGACTTCCTGTCGGAGTTGGATCCACCCGAAGACTTCAAGTTGCGTCTCAGCTTCAACGATCATCGCTTCAAAGCCGAGATCATGACAAAACAGTATGTGTCAAGTGAGGGGAAAAAGTCTTGCAGCAAAAGCTTTGCTAACGACAGATCAGACTGGAAGCAAGCACTGGCTCAAGTGCATCGCTGGGCGTGGACAGAGTGGGAGAAGGCCAAACCTGAAAGGCAACTGCCGCCTCATTGTCAGCCTGGCACTATCCCTGAGGCTGTCCTGGAACGCCTTGCCCCGATTATCGACGCAATGCCTCCGCCCACAAAGTATGCCAAGTAGCCTCTTCAGTTTTTTTTGGTGATAAACACATCACAGGGGAAAACATGTCAGCAGGTTGCAGATTTCTGTCAATGTCATGTATGCAAGTATCGTGTTCTTAGCTTCAAGTCTTCGGTCGATTCAAGAAGTCACAGGGAGTGAGTTCATCCAGCCGAGTCCAATGTGTGTGAATCTGCTCCTGCTGTCATAGCGGCAACATGTTCGATTCACAATTTTGGCTTCAGCTTGTGCGCAGTTGCTGTTCATTCTGTGATTGAGTCTTTACAGTTACGTTGCAATTACAGTTGCTGAATGCCTGAAGTGTGCAATTGAAGATGACATGACATGAATCATGAAGTCTCACCATAGTTATGCTGCAGATTGCTCGGGGAGAAAGCGATCAGCAAAAACAAGCCTTCCTGACATTGTGTCCTGTTAGTTTGTGGAATGTGCTTGATATGCCAGGCAAGCATTGAATCCATTTGTTGCTCAAGTTGGACCAGAGGTATGGTTTAAAGTTATGTGGGACAACAAATCAATGTATTGATGTCAGTGAATCACCAACATGTCCAATTTCCAGTGGCCGTGCCAGCATGTGCTGGGATCATCGCTGGTCTTCAGTGGTAGTGCTGGGCCTGTGAAGCCAGCACGCAAGAAATGCAAAAGGAAAAAGAATGCTGCAGAGTCATTTGAGTTGGGAGGTAGATCAGTGGAGCGCCCGTGTACTCTTCCTGCATTGAATTTTACCGATACAGTTTCAAGCACAGGAACTGATGAAATTGATGATCGGTTTGACACTTGGGTAGAGGACGTCTTCGAGCAAACATCGCGATTGCAATGTTCGCATTTCCTTCCGTTTGCTTCCTTGTCTTTCTCCCCAAGGCCGGAGTCTGTTCAAGGTGTTATGGGTCACAGATTTTGTTATAATATGAATTTTTCATTAATGTAATACTACATAAACTTATCATCATCCTCAATTGATCTTGCTGGCCAGGTCCACAGAGCCTTGGTGTCACAGGCTCATGGTTGCAAGGATTTTGGTGCAAAATTTCTTGCGCTACGACCAGGACTTCAATGTGGGCAGAGTGGCCATGAAATGGCATGGGCTGATTGGATTGGCTTATCCCGCATTGAAGAACCGAACCATCGAGTGTCAGCTGATGTGCATCATTAGCCGTAGCTATGACAACAGAGCCAAGATTGAAGCAGCTTCAATCGATGTGGGACCCCATCAATGTGCGGGGTTGCTGCAATACATTGAATACTATGCAGGGAGCGCCAAACTTTCGAAGAAATTGATCGAATCCGGTCTCCGTGGGTGCAGCTTTGACATACTCTACAATGACGAACACAACATGTTGCTAGCGAAAGGGTTGCGTTTGTTTCTGGATGCAGCCACAGCGTGTGAGAAGAAGGCTTTGCATTGGTGGGGCACTCCGTGCTCTTCTTTTGTCATTATGTGCTCATTTCGTTCCCAACGTGCTGAAAGCAACGGCTGGGAAGGCGCATGGACTGAGCGGGACTTTGTATTGCAGGGAAATTGTCAGGCCCTTGTTTGCTCACTTGGGATTTTCCTGGGATGGGCATGTGAGTGCTGCCCTGTGGTGGAACAGCCCCTCAGCTCCTGTATGCCGCACCTCGAGTGTGTCAAAACAGTTCTATCCTTTTGTGGCTTCGAAAAGACTTGCACCTACATGGGTGCCTTTAACGGAAAGTCAGTGAAGCCCTTGCAACTGTGGCATTTGCCTGGGTTTCATTTTGAGAACCTGGCCAGGCCCAAACCAGATCATAATGCTTTCATTGGTCTGGTAAACCGAGGCGAAGACGGCCGTTTCACCGGTGTGCCAGCAGATGTACAGGCTAGTGGGGAATACACTTCGATGTTCGGGGAAGCAGTTGCGCAGATTGTCCGGAATCTATTGTGACGATCCGCTTCGTCAGCCAAAATACGTTTCATAGCTTACTGAGCTGCATGCTTTTTATTATTCAAGCCAATCTGCTGTGACTGGTTTTTGGGGTGTGAATGCTGTGACACAACAGCAACAGCAGGCCATGCAGCAACACAGGTAAAACAGTGCGATGACTGATGAGAAGGTTGCATAACAATTGAGACACAAGTCTGATTTGCTTGCAGCCTTATGTCGATGTGGCTGTCTCAGTGAACACACTTGGAGGAACAGAATTGATATGGCTCTTTCAGTGAATGAGTATGCGCCGGCAAATCAGGGCCTTGGACGTCGTGCTTGCCTTCTTTGCCCCACTTGAGGAGGATTCCTCAAGATTTCCTCAATTCGAATCGTCAACCTTGCCAAGCAATGCCATGCTGACTCAAGATTTCCTCAACCTTGCAGCAACCTGTTTAAGTTGACAGGTTGTTCTGAGCAGTGTGAGGAAACAATAGATGCCATCCACTGTGACCTTGCCCGATGTGCCCATGTCGGTGCAAGGGGTCAGTGGCATGGCACAAGTGAACACACTTGAGGAACAATTTCTTGTTGACAATTTGGGAGTCACACCTTTGCAGCTTCTGCCGGCTCTTGCACAGACGTCCTCAGCCTTGCGAAAACCTGTTGGTGTTGCCGGGCTCTCACCCGAAGAGCCATCAAGTTTCCTTGCTTGGGGACACAAAGGCCAGCCATCTAGTGTGACCTTGCCCGACGTGCCAATGTCGGTGCAAGGGGTCACTGGAATGGCACAGCTTCCGGTTGCTCTGTTCACACACCGGCTTGGACAGAAATAATACTACATTTTTTCATGGTTTTCTCAACAATTTTCAGTGTCTGCAAATCTCCAGTTACATTAATTCTGGACAAACCTACCGTGTCGTAACGTATCCAATAAGTCTTTGTTCAGGTTGACTTCTGATTTTGATAACTTTGGTTTTTGCCAAGCCCACTGATCCAGCCCCCGCGGATCCAACCCTACAAACGAGCATATTGAGAAATCTGGAGGGGGCAACCCAAGTGCCCGCCAGTGTGTGAAGTGCCTGATTGACAGGTGGGTCAGCTGGGCTGGACATCCCAAGGTCATAGCCACCGATAGAGGGACGCATTTCAGAGGAGAGTTCTCAGAATACTTGGCACAGCATGGTATAATCCATAGGAGTGCCCCTCTCGAGAGCCCCCAGACCATTGGAAAGGTCGAGCGCCATGGTGGTCTTGCCAAGGCCATCATCAGGAAGGTCGCGCAGGAGGCTCAGCCCTCGAATATCGAGGAGATGGAGGCGGTTGTCACCGAGAGTGTCACTACTAAGAACGAGCTTAGTAGACACCAAGGGTTTAGCCCAGCACAACACGTGTTGGGAAAGCAACCTCGAACACCAGGTTCCGTGCTGGATGAGTCCGAAAGCCTTGGTACATTGTTTACCAAGTATGACGAGACGAGCGTATACTACGTTCGGCACAGAGCACGGCAGGAAGCCAAGAAGGCTTTTGTTCACTTAGAGACCTCTCGCAAAGTGGCTAAAGCGTTACAGCGTAATGCGGCTCCTCTAGACACCGAGTATAAGGTCGGTGATTTAGTTATCTACCGTCGAGACAACGTCCCTGGCAGCCCAGGTGTCGTGTGGTCCACGGTTAGCCGCGTCATAGGACGCGAGGCTGAGAATGCGTACTGGGTGTTACACGAGAACATCCCCGTACTAGTGAACGCTAGGAAGATGCGCCCAGCTGAGGAAGTTGAAGTCGCAGCGCATCGCGTTTTGGCAGGTGAACCAGTGCTTCCGGAAGCCATTGTACATGGGCCGGAACAAAGGTTCCAGGATGAACGCGCAGCGGACCCGGTCACAGCACCGGCGATGCCACGTCCAGTGGCCGCAGCTGTCCCGCTTACACCGGCGGTCGCGCCTGATGTGCCTATGCCAGCACCATCGACACCGGCGGTGATGCCCGGCACACCGATGCCCGCACCATCTACTCCCGCGAGGTTTCGTGCCAAAGATAAGACGGGCGGAACCGCCCGGTCGCGATCGCCAGTAGGAGGCCGTGATGACGCACTAGTTGCGGAGGAGATTGATCAAGTAGAGATCATGGCAAGAGGCCTGTTAGATGCTCAGGGTTTCTCCCCAGACGAGTGTCTGGCCCTCCTACGCGCCTATGACCGCGACCGACGTGAGGCATATACACGCCCGCTCCTAGACGATGGAGATCCCGGGAGTATAGCCCTCGCGGTTGGTGTTTACCGGCATGGCGGCCTTGTTGGAGTCTCTGGACCGACAAGAGAGAGGCCATCGTTCGCTATGTACCTCAACCACTACCTCTTGCATCACAGTATGCGAGGCGGACATCACAACCCACAGTGGAGTAGTGTTCAGCTTACCAACAGAGGCGCAAATGCCCATAAAGACCTAGCTAACACGCCTGGCTCGTTTAACTACACTATAGGTGTGGGCGAGTATCGTGGAGGCGGTCTATGGGTGGAAGAAGCCACGGGTACAACTCCCGTGCGTGTGCAGAACGCGACAATGCATGGCACCGTCCATGATACCAAGAACAAGGTTCTTAAGTTTCGCCCAAAGGATGTGCACATGGTCGCGCCGTTCGTAGGAGAACGGTATAGCATTTCTGCATACACAGTGAGTGATCTCGGCAAGTTGTCTAAGGATGACATACAGCTTCTGTCGGATCTAGGCTATCCCATATATAAGGATACGCCGAAGTCTTTTGGTAGAAAGAGCGATGGGATCTACACCATGGGTCATTCGGACCTTCCCATCGAAACGTTTTTGGAACGCATTCACGAATACGGGATCAAGGAAATCGTTGACTGTAGGAGTCACCCGTATAGCGTTCGACATCCACAATACAATTGTGATGAACTTTCTGCCACTTGCTTCGCAAAAGGTGTCGTGTACAGTCACGCTCCCGAGTTAGGCAATAGGAACCGGGGCGGGATTGAAGCCAATCTGCAAACGGATCAAGGAATCGGCACGATCGCTAGAATAGTTAGCGAGTCTCACGATGACTTTCATCGCACACTGCTCTTGTGCTCAGAGGCCAGCTGGCGACGATGCCATCGGCAGACCATTGCACAGCATTTGTGGCTTGAGCATTCAAAACTTGCGGAGCACATACGTGCTAACGGATTATCTGAGACTCATCCATACCACCACGTTCCTATAGAGAATGATGAGGTAGGGCCCGCATCACATGCTGCCACCATTGACGCACCACCGAGTGTTGGTCGCGTGTCGTCATTGGTTGAGTCTGCAGATGGTCGCGAAGTAGAGACCAAGGCCTTTGCTCTCACCCCAGATGGGGAAGACGCCATCGGCTCAAATGTCGATGCTGGCTACATGGCCTCGCTCCTGGATTACCACAAAGCCCCTGTTGAAGTACAGCTAGGGCTGGATGCTGCCATGAAAACTGAATGGCAGAAGTACACTGAATTCAACGCAGTGGTCCCTTGCACAGACAAGGAGTTCAAGGAGCTTACGAAGGCTGGCCACGTGTGTATCCCCACCAAATGGGTCCTCACCGATAAGAACGAACACTTAAAGGGGACGCCAGCATACACTCCCAAGTGGAAAGCACGCTTGGTCGCATGTGGTGAATTCGAGCATATCTCGAATGAGGAGGACATTAGGGCGGACAGCCCCGCGGCTGAACCAGAAGGCATAGCCCTTATCTGTTCATGGGCCGTCTCATTGGGCCTGCGGCTTAAAGCAGCCGATATTACGAACGCTTACTTCCAAGGGAAACCCCTTGAGCGCCTCCTCATCCTTAGGGTTCCCAAACACCCCAAAGGGGTGCCCGATGCAGAGATCCAGAAAGCCGGGTATATGATTGCCCGAGTCCCCGTATACGGTACAACCGACGCGGGGCGGAACCTTTATCTCCGCATAAAGGAGAGCTGTAAGGAATTTGGCTTAAATGCCTCGCAAATTCTGTCAGCCCTGTATTTCATTACAGGAGAAGGCGGCCGTTTGTGTGCTTGCTTGTGCACCCACGTGGATGACTTCCTGTGGGCTGCTACAGCCGAAGGCGAGCCAGCTATCCAGAACCTGCTGGATAAGTTCAAGATCGGTCGCATAGAGACTGAGAAGTTCCGTTTCTGCGGGCGCGAGTATGTGCAAAGCGCCGATGGGACTATCAGTATAAACTGTAGGGACAACACGCGTGCAATTCGCCCAATCGATATCCACAAATCGGAGAAGGGTTCGACCCCAGTTTCGAATGGGCAGCGCACAGCGCTGAGGTCAGTCATAGGCTCGTTAGCTTGGGTGGCCCGCGCCACAAGACCTGACCTTGCCTACAGAGTGAACGCCTTGCAGCAGCGCGTTACGACAGCCACGGTGGATACGCTCCGTGAAGCAAACCGCGTAGTAGCACTTGCGTTAGGAGATGCGGATAGGCCAATCACGTACAGCGCTAAGTTACCCTGGGGCACAGGGGACCTGGCCGTTGTCACGTTTTGCGACGCTTCTTTCGCAGGAGAAGCGAACCACAAGTCGCAGAGAGGCCGTTTTCACTATCTCACTTCCGCACAGTCGGCGGTGGACAAGAACGCGTCAACGCATGAGATGCACCTCATTTCGTTTTCCTCATCCACCATGAAACGGGTTTGTCGTGCCACACTCCAGTGTGAGGCTTACTCGTTGCAACATGCGATAGAGCATGGAGACCGTATTCGAGCGGCGGTGCTCGAACTGCTCGGCAAACTGCCCCGGTCACAGAACTGGGAAGAAGTGGCAAAGAGATCGATGTTCCACCTGCAGTATACGGACTGCAGGTCCCTCTCGGATCACTTGACAGCATCGATTCCAAAGTCGTGCGAGGACAAACGCCTCGCCATAGAGATGACCGGGCTACGCCAAGGGCTCTGGGAGGAAGATGAGCCAACGCACAGCCTGCATCACCCATATGGTGATGAGTTGAGATGGATCCCGACCCATCTACAGCTCGCAGACTGCTTTACCAAAAGTATGAAACCGCTTTTGATCAATCAAAGTATTGATCGCAACCTTGTACAGGTACTTGATGTGCCCGCGCCAGCCGCACAGAATACGGAAAGTACCGAAAGCACTCCGCTTGAGCACTGAAGAACTCAGCCTTGAGCCTTGAGTCGCCGCACTCGGCTCGGTTGAACGTGCAAGCTCCCGGTATAATCCGGCGAAGTAGTTTTGGTCCAAAGCGACCAAAATTCGAGCATGATTCGGACGTCACACTACAGATAAGACGGGTGTGAAATTTCCCTGTCTTGAAGTGCCGTGTTGACAGTCCTCATGCGAGCGTAGTTTTTCATGTCCAGACTGAATGCTTTGTTGCGTGAAGACGTCTTGGGCTCAATCCGAAAATAGGCTTTGTCGCGTGGTTGGACACTCTCTGAACCCAGTTCCTGCTTCAAAACCCTACAAGAAATACAGCGAAACGCCTTCGAAGAGGCTTTGACCCCACTTTCGGGTGGCTCACCGTCTGCGGCAGCCGCGGGGATCTGGCTCGGATCTCGATCGCTTGGGGCTTTCTTGCAGGGTTCGTAGGGTTTAGGGCCTTTAGGGTTAGGGTTTAGTGTATAGGGTTTAGGGGCGTACCCTTCTGTATTGTTAAGGGTATAATTAGGAGTTAGTGTTAGGGTTCCTCAACAACGGTTCGTTTAAGGGGAACCTTGTTGTATAACCCAGTGGTAGCCTTGAAGGGGACCCGGTTATGGCACAAGGGTTCCTTGAAGTTTTTGCCGCGAAAGGGCTCCTTTAAAGGGTTCCTGGAAAAGGGTTCCTCAAAGGGTTTAGGGTGTGGGGTCTCGCATTTCTTAGTGGTTCCTTACTGGGTTACTCGCAGGGCTTCCGTACAGAATTGGGGGTGCAGGTTTCGGGTTTACATATAGTTTCTCACAGGGTTCGTGAACTTAAGTGGTTCCATAAAGCGTTCCTCTATCGGTCTCTTAAAATATGAAAAGGTTCCTTTCAGGGTTTCGTTCCGTCGTGGCTTTCCGAAAGGATTTTTCGTGATGACTCTTCAATGGGTTCCTTCATTGGTTTACGGTTTAGGATCTATGTGCGGTTGTGACTTCAATCGGGTGATGTTATGCAGTGCTTTACAGATTTGTTCAGGCTAAGATGGGACTATGCTGGTGTTTGCTTTTCAATTATTATTTGTGGGGTTCAGGTTAGTGTTTAACAAGGTCCAATACGATGCCATGCACCCCGAAAGGACATCACCCTAGAGGGTGTGGGACCCTATCCCAAATACACCTTTACGCTGAGAGCCAAAGCCATGGTGAATCCTATTTCCGCGTAGTTCCTCTTTGTTTTAATACACTACAATGTGCCCCTAAAGTCCTCTTCTAGTTGTCAAGGCCGTCACATTGGGCCACGGTGAAGAAAAGCTCGTATAACATCCGTGAAAGAAGCCTTCAAAGAACTTTTTTTGGTGAGCACCCTCAACGCTCAACCATCTTAACCCCTTATGCCCGCCCAACTCCCAAGCCCTAGACCGCGCTTAAGACTGAAACCGCGAAGCCTAAAACTTTTAGGAGGCCAAAAGGGGGTTTTAGCCTATGTGGGTTTAGTATAGGGATTAGGGTTCCCATAGTAGGGTTCATATTAAGGAATCCCTACCCCAAGAACCTCCCATCAAAACAAGGCCAAAGCCACGGTGAACTGGCACGGCGGCCAAGTCCCGGACCTTTCCGGCGCGCCCGCGGTGCCGAATGCCGAGGCCTCCGGATTTGATTTTAATTTGCGGGGAGCCCGTCTATCATTTCTATATCCAGAGGGTCCCTATGACAGGACTTTAGGGCCTTTTTTAGGTATCAGAAAACATAAAAAATGTCAACGTGGACCCTTAGGGATACTTGTAGGGCTCTGTTGAGGGTTCGCTAAAGCCTTCGTTCGTTCAAGAGTTTTCAGAGTTCCAGTATGTTCTAGTCGCTCCTTTTATGAGGCTTTGTAGGCTCCAGGGCACATATTGGGCAGTGTTGGGGCATTTAGGGAAAGGCCTGTATACTTCTATAAGGAGTCTTTAAAGTGTTCCTTCAAACATTCTTTAATTTGCTCTGCAAGGGTCTTAGGAATATTAGGGTTGGGGTTTAGGGTTTCGGGAAAAGGTTACTGTAAACCCAACCCTACACCCTCAACTCTAATACTAAAGTTGCTAAAGCCCTATCCCTAGAACCCTTATGGTAATCGCATATAGCATCAATAGTCGGAACCCTTATATGGCAGCCGGTAGAGTATGCGTTTACTACCCCTTTTGACCACCTGTATCTAAGCTCTAAAGCCTAAACCTACAACCTACACCCTGCACTCCAAGCCTTAAGACCCCAAACCCTCAACCCTTAAACTCTAAACACGACACCTCCATACCCCTTAACCCCGAAACACAAAGCCCCTAAACGTAAAACCCCCAAACCTTGAACCTTAAACTTCTAAGCCCTAAACTCCCAAACTCTAAACCCCCTTAACCGTTGAACCTGGGAGCCTTAGGTGTTGGAAAACGACATATCTCAGGTCGAAGAGGCCACGGCGGGACAGCGGCGAAAGGCGGAATCTGAGAGGGGGCTTCCAAATTGAAGGGCTGGAAGGGTGGTTTTCTGAGGTAAGGGATTCGGTTTAGAGGCTAGGGTTTGAGGTTTAAGGGTTTAGGGGTTTAGGGGTTTAGGGGTTTAGGGTTTAATTATGGGTTTAGGGGTTAGGGTTTGAGGTTTAGGGATTCGGAGCTGGGGTTCAGGGCTTTAGGGTTTCTGCAGCGGAGCCTCCTGCGGTGGACAAGGAGCCAGCAAAGAAGCTTCAGCCTAATACGCATAGACCCTAAACCCCTAAACCCCCTAATTAATCCCTGAACCATAATGTAGGGGTCTTAATCATGAGAATAGGGCTCGGGGCTTTTTTTATATTAGCGGTCGAGAAGGAGCCAGCAAAAGTGAAGCGTCGGCCTGAAAGAAGTTTCAGCCGGTGGAGAAAGAGCCAGCAACAGCGAAGTTTCGGCCTGCTCCGGTGGACAAGGAAGGACCAGGCCAAAAAGAAGCGTGGGCCTCCTGCCAGCCTGCGGTGGACGAGGCTTATTTCTGCGAGCCTAAACCCAAAAGCCCTAATCCCTAAACGACTTGTTTTACTGTGCCGGGCCGGTATCTTCAGCTTGCCCTTAAGTCCATTGTCATCTACAGCTTTCCCTGTGAACTCTCGTGCTGAAAGAAGGGTCTAGGGGTTTGACATAGGCCTAATATAGGAGCCTCAACAGTTACCAATACTACTTTGTTTGGGGTTTTCTTATTATGAGTACAGTATAAAAAAACCCAGAGCCCTATTCTAATTATTAAGACCCCTACATTATGCTCAGGGATTAGGGGGTTTAGGGGTTTAGGGTCTATGCGTATTACGGCTTTGGGTTAGGTCAGGGTCTTTTTCAAGGGGTGCTACAAAAGCGAGTCGACTAAGCCCCAGTTCTCTGCAAGATTGCCTAAGGTTCCCTAATTAATGTAGGAACCTGATTAAGAAACCCCAGGCCTGTAACCCCCAAAATAGTAAGATTCTTATAAGGAACCCTAAGAAAGGCCCAAGATTTTTTAATCAGGGTCCTACATTAGGCCTTCTTGAACCCTTCCTGAACAGTAAACCCCGAACCCTAAATCCTGAAACTTACATGGGTGGTTGTCAAAATTAGGGTCTCTTTTTGGGGTATCCTAAATATAGTATGGCACCTAACATTAAGGGTGCCCAAAAAGGGACCTTAATTTTGTCAACCACCCAAATCCTGAACCTTAAACCCACCACCCTTAAGGATCGGCTAGAAAATCAAAAGGTAACCTGGTTTCGAGGTTTAGACTTCAAATGCTCAAAGCCTCAGGGTTCAGAGTGCAAGGGCTTAGGGTTATATTATATATATATATACACACTATATATATATATATATATATACATACACACACAGAGTTCTGTGAGGGTTAGCTGTGCTGCCGGTTACTACACCAGGTACGCACTACACAAAGGCCGAGACACGAAGCCCGCAATACTAAACCAAATCCGCGCCAAACACAAAGAAGCCTTAAAACCCTTGTTATACGATTCCCTCAAAAAAGGCCCCTTAAATAATGAGAATCAATCTCAAGCCCATCAAAATCTGACATCAACACGTTCAGAAGATCCTCTGAACATCCAGCAAAACCCAACAGCAACACGAACAATACTATACAAGGTTGTTACAAAAGTCTACAGCAACCCCTTGAAACCCAACCAAGCGCCCTTAAACCCTGAACCATTGGCCCTAAACCTTTGACTCGAAACCCTAAAAGCCCAAAGCAGGTTCAGAAGTAGCCCTAAAAGCCCAAAGCAGGTTCAGAAGTATAGCCTCAAAAGCCCAAAGCAGGTTCAGAAGTATAGCCTCAAAAGCCCAAAACAGGTTCAGAAGTATAGCCTCAAAAGCCCAAAACAGGTTCAGACGTATAGCCCCAAAAGCCCAAAGCAGGTTCAGAAGTATCTGCAGCAAGCAGCCGAGCGCCTTTGCCTCATCAAGGGCTCAGCGACCTTCAGCATCCTGGAAATGGCGCCTCGGAACCCTCCAGCATTTGTGTCTCACGATTCCTAAAACTACAAACCCTCAACCCTAAACCCTCAATCCTAAACTCCAAACTCCCAGACCAGTTCTAGAAGGGCTCTACAAAAAGGCTGTCTATGGGTTCTATGCCACTTCTAGAAGGGTTCTAGGAGGGTTTTCTCGGGTCCTTGAGTGTGGGAGAGGAGTGGCTTTTGCTTAAGAGTTAAACCCAGCCACCAGAAAGTTTTAAAACCCAGTCAAACCTCCACTAAAACTTTTGCAAAGCCTTCACAATTAGAAGCCCACTTAAACACACTCTGGCACAATCCCCAAACCTGAAACCCCCAAACACAGTAATACCCAACAACTTTAATCCCAGAGCCTTTAATCCCCTAACAGAAACCCCAAACTCTAAACCCCATACCCACCAAAAGGAAACCCCAACCCTAAGCTCTAAAGTCTCACGCCTTAAACCCTGAATCCCAAGCCCACAAAGAAAGACGCCCCCAACCGAGCCCCAAACTCACAGAAGAGAGACCCCAAAACTAGAAACCCCTGGAAACTCCTTAAACCCTAAACCCTAAAGCCCTATATCCCTAAACCCTAAAAACCCTAAACCCAAAAGCCCTGAATCCCTAAACCCTAAAAACCCTAAACCCAAAAGCCCTAAAGCCCTATACCCTAAAAACCCTAAACCCAAAAACCTAAACCCCTATAAAAACCCTAAACCCAAAAACCTAAACCCTAAACGTTGGAAACTCAGGAGTTCATCATCCGTGCAGCCTTCGTCTTTGCGCGGAGGGCAGAGTTACAGAAGAGCAAGCTTGCCGCTCGGGCCATTTTTGGTTTCCTTACCTTTGGTTGCTAGGGAATGGAAAGAATGGTAGTAATACTAGTTTTAATTGTACCCCATTCCTCCATTCCCTACTAACCATAGGTAAGTTTCAGGCTCTAGGTTGGCTTCTAGAGGTTTGGGCCTTTTTGTTCAGGGTGTTTATAGGATTTTGGTTGGTCTCTTTCGGTCTTCGCATAGGATTATTATGGACACGTTTTACAGGTGTATGCTTTTTTAGATGGCTTTGTCTAGGCTTTTCGTTTAGATGTCATCATAGTTCTTTGTTTTGGGTTTGCAATCTTGGTGTTTCGGACAGAGTGCAGTTTGTTCGAAGGTGGTCCAGGTAATTGGTGTATGTACCTCAACCCACCAATGGACAAAGCCTACTTTTTTGGTAGGGTCCCTACAAAATCTATATTCGGGTTATAAGAACCTACAAAGAAAGTAGGTTTTGGTAGGTTAAGATATGCATGCATAAGTATATGCAGAGATATGAGCAGAAGAGTTTGAGCTGTACCCTTGCAGAAAAGCGCGAACAACCCTGAACCCTGAACCAACAACCCTGAACCCCTTAAATCCTGAACGCCAAACCCAGAACACCCTAAACCCTCCATCCCCCCTCCGGTTCCAACAGCAACAGCAAACAAAGCTAAGCCCTAAATCCTACACCCTCAACCTTAAACCCTAAACCTTAAACTCTACACCCTAACCCGTAAACCCTAAACCTTAAACCTTAAACCCTAAACCTTAAACCCTAAACCCTAAACCCTTAACCTTGAACCAACCCTCCGGTTCCAAGAAAGCAACCAAAGTTCGGTGGAGGCCCGTCCTTTGACGCTGATTTCCAAGGAAGAGTCGTCCCTTGAGCTGAGTCAAAGATCCGGTTTAGGTTTTAGGGATTAGGGTATAGGGTTTAGGGTTTAGGGTTTAAGGTAGTTTAGGGTTTAGGGTTTAGGGTTCAGAGTTGAGGGTTTAGGGTAAGAGCCGAAGTCGCTTTCTTCGTGTTGCAGGGCTTGAGGGTTTGAGGGTTTAGGGTCCAGTGGCCCGAAACCCAACTTTTCAACTTTTGGGGCTCTTCTACTTAAGGTAGTCTTATGGGATAGTTGGAATTTTTCTCCCATAGGAATTTCGGAAGTGAGTCAAACATCCGAAGTCGTTTTCTTTGTGCGCGGTTTGAGGGTTTCAGGGTTTAGGAGTTAGGACTTAGTGTGTAGGTTCAGGTTTAGGATTTGGGCTTTAGGTTTCAGGGTTTCGGGCTCAACAGGGTGGCTACGGGGCTTTAAGGGTTCTTTGAACGGGGATGGCAAAGACAAAGACATCCCTTAAGACGCACCACTGCCATTTAAGGAACCCTCTGTAAGAATCCTTCTAAAAAGAGCTTTTTGAAGAACCCCTTCAACGAGCCCAGGTTAAACGAGCCCCTTAAAGGAGCACTACAAAGGAGCCCTTTTTTGAACCGTTTTGGGAGAACTCTTTTAAAGACCCCGTTTCAAGAGCCCTTTGAATGATGCCCTTTAAAGGAACACCTTTTTGGAATTTCTCCCGTCTTGCAGGAGCCCTTCAAAGACCCTCTAACCAGCCCTTCAAAGAGCCCAGCTTAAAGAGCCCGTTAGAAGAACCACTTCAAAGAGCGCCCAGCCCTAGAAAGGAGCCCTACAAAAGGAGCCCTTTCAAAGCAACCCCTCTTTGGGAAGTTCTTCCCTTTTGAAGGAGCCCTTGAAAGAACCCTTTGGGAAGTTCTCCCCTCTTGAAGGAGCCCTCTAAAGAATCCTCTTGAAGGAGCCTTGGCCCCCTGAGGTTCTGAAGGAGCCCTACAAAGGAGCCCTTTAAAGCATCCCTCCTGAAAGGAGCCCCGGGTCCCCTGAGGTTCCACGGTGTATGGTTTAGGGTTTTGGGGTTAAGGGTTTAGGGGTTTAGGGGTTTAGGGTTTAGGGGTTTAGGGGTTTAGGGTTTAGGGTTTAGGGGTTTAGGGGTTTAGGGTTTAGGGATTATCTGAGGTTCATGGGCTTGGATGCCTTGGAACTCCTCTGGAGCAGCCTGGAGCTCGAGGTGCCAAGGGGGGAGCCCTCGGATCCGGGAGCTCGTGGGGTTAAATTCCGAATATCTTGGGCTTCTTTAAGGGATCTATAAGGGGTCCTATAATCCTAAACCCTAAACCCTAAACCCTAAACCCTATAAGGGACCTATAGGGTTTAGGGTTTGGGAGTTTCCGAAAAAAAATAGGATACTTACCTATACCTTTCTTTTAATGGGTTCCTCTGAAGGGGTTCCTTAAAGGATCTATAGTAAGGGTTCTATATTATCGGATCCGGCAGCTCTTGGGGTTAAATGGGAGTTTCCGAAAATTCCTTATTTGGGGATCCCTATCCTTATAAACCCTATAAACCTTAGGGCTGTATCGGGGCAGCCTTATTCCGAGAGCCTCTCATGAGAGGAGCCGGGTGAGGAGGGAGAGAAGGAAGAGGAAGAGCAAGAGGAGGAGCCTTGGCTTATAGTAGAGTGTAAAGGTTTACATTACGGTTTCGGGGCTTAGGGCTTAAAGACAAATTTGGGGCTTCATGGCTTAATTACGGTTTTCGGGGTTTTGGGGTTTAACGTTTTCGTGGTTTAAAGTTTCATGTGTTTGAAAGTTTAGGGGTTCAACAAAATTCAGGGTTACGGGGTTAAGGGTTTTGGGGTGTAGGGGTGGAGGGTTTATGGTTTTGGCTTCCCGTAGATTAGCGGCTTTTGCTTGTAACACAAGAGCGGGAAGGACTAGACTAAGGTCATGGGACATATCGCTGTTCGTACGATGAACTGTTCAGACCTCTCATATAGTCATATAGGGGCCTGAACAGTGCCCACGAGTGCAATATATCCCCAAACCCTATTCTCAGTAATAAGGCCCCTACACAATATTAACCAGTGCCGCGGGTTATATAGGGGTTCAGGCTTCTTGAGGGCTCTTTGGATTTTCGGGCTTGGGGTTTCGGGCTTTGGGCTCATGGGCGTTCAGAGTACTTCAGGGTGAAGGTTTCGGTGATGGTCCAGGGCTCTCGGGGTTCCCGGTTTAGGGTTTACGGTTTCCGGTTTTGGCTTTTAGGCCGTTTATAGGGTTTAAGGTTCTCTCAGTCTTCGGAGATTATCCGCCCACCGTTTCCTATCTGAAGCAGGGCCGTTTCTTCCGATTATCGTGCTTGGGGAGACGACACCTGAAACCGCAAAACCCGCACCTGCAATCCCTTACTTACGGAGCCTTACCTTGAAACCCAGAATACCTGCACCTTAAGACCCTAACAGCCGTTTAGAACCCTTTTAAGAACCCTTCCAAGCCTCTCAAATGAGCAACCCCTTCACCTGACTCGAAAGAGTGCTCCATCCGAGGAGGTAGCAACCACGCCGTCGACACCACCGGAGCGTCGCACCCGTGCCTCCTTCGCGCGGGCGACTTGGCTTGGCCCTACAGAGATCAGGGTTTGTTCATATTTTTACTTTTACTTTTTTTTGTCAGGGCTTATGGGGCCTTGCAAAGGCTTACAAGGTGTTCTACAGTTTCAGATTTCACCTTCTACCAGGCGTTGTAACGCTTTGTAAGCTTGGGTCTTGGTTGAGTTTCATAAGGTTCATGGTATACAGTTGTTGATGGTTGTCATTCTTAGAGGTTCCACATAAATGAGCCGGTAGTCACCAATCTTCACCACGGGTTCGCATCAAAGGACAAGGCTGCCGGCCCTGTCTAGTTCCCTTGTTACAGTTGCTACAGAACTTTGCCATAATGTTCTACAATTCTACAAAAATCGTTAAGATCTGCTTTAGATATATGGTTAAGCTGCAACTCAATTGCCAAAAGCATAAAGTACTAATCCAAGACCACGACCATCAACACACGCGCCTCGAGCTCCTCCTACGAGCCCTTGGCGCCACGCATTCGGCGTCGCTACCAGACTCAGCTTCCTGGCCGATATTTCAGACCCTGATATAGAGGATTGAAAACGAGAGTAATTAGCCATAATTATCACCTTACAGTCAGTCTCTTTCTCCCTCTCCCTCACTCCCTCCTTCTCTCTCTGTCTCTCTCTATCTCTATCTCTGTCTCTATCTCTATCTCTGTCTCTATCTCTATCTCTGTCTCTATCTCTGTCTCTCTCTCTCTCTCTCTGCCCCTCCCTCTCCCTCTCTCTCTCTCTCTGTCTGTCTCTCTGCTCTACCCTCCACAGTATGCCATGTTGCGCTATAGATCCGTTTGTCTGCAAAATTGAAGCCTGAACGAATCAGTAAGACTATTCCCTTGGGTCCCAGGTTATAAATAGGGATACTACCCCTATGGCTCCAGTATACTCCAATACCCCCAACGCCAATCCTGATATGATTACGGTCCCTACATTACCTGACTTGTAGCACCACTTAAAGGATCATGGGACTTAGTAACTAGGGTTATAAATGAGGTAACTATACTGATAACTACTTATAACCCCAGTTGAGGTACCGATAACTGTACTTACTAAGTCCCACGAATCTCCAAGCATGGCCAAGAGAAAGATCCGATGCACCCTAACAAAAAGAGCCCTTACCCGAGCGAGGCCCCAAAAGTAGCCTCAGTGGAGCCGCTGCTCTCCTTCATGTCCAACACCCGGAATGCTAGATCCTGGAACCCTTTCAGGTTTTGAGTATCATGCTGTAGGTTTAGGGTTTCGGGTTCGGGGTCTAATTCAAAATCAAGTTCAGGGATCTTGGGTCTGTAAGGAGGGATTGCAGGCGTGAGAGGGTTGAGAAGCTGCCTGAACACTAGCGTGCTTGAAGCCCAGGCTCATTTGCCACTCCTTCTTCAACGATTCTACGCCTCCCGGCAGAAGAAGCTTTTGGTTCCAATAGGGCGGAAGTTGGGAGCATCTCTCACCCCTGTGGCCGAAGTGATGTCGCAGCATGAAGACTGGGAGCTGTATAATGGGCAGTTTCTTGGTCATTGGGGCAAGGTCTGTGGTTACAAAGCCAGGCCCAGTCCCTATTCCAAACTACCACAAATACTTAGGGCAACTCCGTTTGGATTGCAAAAGAGCCGCCATGTACGATTCAGTGGCTTCAGAGGCAAAAGAAATCAGGGTTCGTCGCTACTACGGATCCCTGAGGGAACTCGGAAGTACAAGCCCAGTGATCCTTCACATCGTCGTCGTAGCTAATCTGGCAACCTTGTGACAGCCATGGGAGCACCGTGGACTAAGTGTCTACTTTAACCTACCAAAGCCTGCTTTCTTGCAGGATCCCCATAGAGTCTATATTAGAGTTCATAATGAGCATCTTAAAACAAGGTAGGTTTGGGTGGGTTAAGGTAGGGTTCCTCCTAGCAGTTTCACTCGCAGCTTGTTTGGCGCAACGAAAGCGTAAAGCCTTCAGAGTTTACGGCTCTGTTGCCTGAGCCTAGCAAACTTACCTCCTATACCATACCATCAGCTTTCATGATTAGCTTTGTTTTGCAGGCTCCTCACATAAACCCTTCTCTTGTTTTTATGGGGATCTTACAAAAAGTGGGTCCTGGTTCGCTTATAACCTGAAGCCTAATTGGGAGCTTCCGAAAAGAAGCGGCTTTGCTGTGGACCCTCAGAAAGTTGTTTAGGGTTTAAGAACGAGGGCTTAGAGTTTAGGGTTTCGGGCATTTCAGAACCGTCATAGAAGCCTGATAGAGCCCTTTAGAATCCACCTCATGGCCCTTATACAGCCCAATGACCATCAAAAAGGGCACCGCGCCCGTCAATATCGGAACCAATTCCCATATCGAGCCCTCAAAGGAAGCTTTCAAGGAACCTTTAAAGAAGTTAAGCCAACCTAAACTCAAAAGCCTAAACCCTAAACGCTCAACCCCTAAACCCCTAAAGCCTAAACCCTAGACACTCCCTCTTCAGAAACGCTTCCATGCAATCCAGGCGAGTTCTTTTCTTCTACAGCCGGGTCGAGTTTATTCGCCAGGCGAGGGCTTGAATAATTAGAATAGGGTTCCTTTAAAGGGGTCTACAAGGGTTACTATAAGGGATCTGTAAGGGTACTATGATGTAAAACTGTTTTTGCTGTGTAGGGTTTAGGGAGAGCTTAGAGTAAACTTACAGTTGAGAGCTGATCGTTTGCGGGTTTGGGAGTGTTTCATGGTTCAGAGCGCGGGGCTGTGAGGGTTCATGTGGGGTTTCGGGTTTAGGGTGCACCGGTCCTTTCTCTATGGAGGGGACTTTGGCGGTTGGAATGTGCAGAAGTTGGGAGAGGTTTTCCCTAAAAGCTTACAGTTTACAGTGCTGACTAGTTAGTTCGGTATTTGCGTTGAGTAAGAAGCAAGGTGCATAGAATATAGAAGCCCTCATGAACCGTGCACACTTCCTTGCCAAGCATCAGGTAGTACCACCGAAGACTGAACTCCCTTCTCTGTAGCTGCCCGCTTCATCCCCACGTGCGCTCTCGCGGCATCGATGATCGAGAAATTCTGAGTTTTAGAAGGCAGCTGTTGTCATAACTCGTGTTCATAACCCGACCTGTCCCGACCCAGGAGCCTTCAGGTAACAACTATAGGGGACATAATGATTACCTAAACTATTTTGGGGGTTCCTGACAAATATAGTGGGCCCCGAAACCTTAATTATTCAGGCCCCTATATCATAGTACCCTGATAGATCCCTTGTAGTGCCCCTTACATACCCCTTTAAAGGAACCCTGTCTAGCTATTCAGGCCCCTATAGTACGTGTGTGGGTGGGGCATTTGGACCAGGCCATGTCGACTCAGGAAACTTTACTCCTCCAGGAGTTATGCGGAAGCAGCCTTACCTCCCCGGTGCTTCAGGGGGAATGGATTCTGGGCACTTTTTGTGGAGGATTATATGGGGACTACTACAGGGATCCATTCCCCCATTCCCTACTAAGCACCAGACAAGTACTCCCGAGACTCCTTAAACGCTTCTAGAATCTAGAACTCTGGCAACTTTACTCCTCCAAGAGTTATCCGGAAGCAGGCTTACTCTAGAAACTCCTTAGATGCTTCTAAAATCCATAAAACGCTAAACCTTACAATCTAGGAAGCTTCAACTTAGCCCGCCCACACACCCATCAACTTAGCACCGCAATCCTGCAGGTGTGCACCCAAAACTCCAAGCCTCAAGCCTTGAAACCCTGTACCACGAGCCCTACCCAAGACCTGGAAAGTTCAGGTTCTTCTTATCTACCCTGACCCTAACATAGAAATACATAGGAGCCCTGTAAGACTAGGTTTCGGCAGGTTAAGATAGCCCACCACCATGCCGTAAATCCCAAAAAGAGCCCTTAGAGGAGACCTGGAAGGATCCTGAAAGCAATCCAGAGTTAGGTATAGATTAGGGGGTACTTTTTTCATGTTCCCCTTATCGTTGAATATATCCCTTATCATGAATAAGTTTGGGGACCCTTGAAATTCGACACCTAGTATACACCCTGAGGGTCCAAGTAGTCCTTATTTATGGGTTTTTGGTACCTAAAAAGGCCCTAGAGAGTACCATAATAGGGACTACTCGGACCCTCTGCCACAATATTGGGGTACTGTTCTCCTGTTCCCCTTATTGTTTATGATACATTGCCCTAATCATGAATAATTTGGGGACCCTTTGAAATCCGACACCTAGTAAAGGGGGATACAAGATTAGACAAGCTTTGCAAACGCAGGCCCAGGTCGCCAAGACCCAAGCTCCGGACGTCCGCAATCGCATGTCGACGATCGCGACCGAAAGGCCCTACAGCACTGTAATAGCGACTACTTGGACCCTCTGGAACAATATTGGACAAGCGGGACAATATTACCTTAAGGCTCAAAATAGCCCAAAAGCCTTAGAAAGGGGCTTTGCGAGGTTAGTCTGGAGGGGGTTGAGAGGGGCGTTGTGGTTAAGGGTTTGGGTTGTTGGGACGATGTAGGGCGGGATGGGAAGTGTTGCTTTGTCAGGGGCCGCGGTTGTCGTGACTTTGGGCGCTAGTCGTGATTTGCTGTAAGCAGCTAGACGGGCAATGTCAAACAAACGCCGTTTTGGGAGGACGGCGGCGTGGGAGCTGCTGACGACCTGCGTCCGACGCATTCGACACTTGGGCTAAGGAGTGTTGTAAGTGGTGTTTTGATTCTAGTAGGGCTCTTATAAAGGTTTTTTGAGGTGTTTCTTTTAAAGGTCGCGGGTGCAGGGTCTAGCTCGGGGTGTAGATTCATATGGTAATGTAGTGGCTTTCAAGGTCTATATGGCGTTTTACAAAAGCTTATTTGGTTTGATAGCTTGGGCGAGAAAGCCGAATGTACTGATTTCATCAGAGATTTATAGGTAAACCTATGGGATTCTTACAAAGGGTTTTTAATGCGTTGAACGGGGTTTGGAGTGGAACAAAGAGCATAGGATTGTATAGACGTGTTGAATGGTCATCATGTTGCTTCACAGAGTAAAGGATTTGGTCTCGTGCAGTTAGCAGGGGTTTAATTGATAGGTTTTGCTCTGGGTTTCCTTCATAGGCTCACCTTTCTGTATATCTTGGGTTAATGTATCAACATCTGTTGAAAGGTTGATTTGTACTGTTTGGACTTAGGTTGCAGGGTTGGGGTCAGTTGTCCAGGTTCAGGGAGCGGGGAGGCTAGGCTGTTCGATTTGAACTGTCGTTTAAGGGTTTAGGTTTTTAGGTTTGAGGTTTAGGGGAGTGCAGGCGGTACGGCTTGCAGATTCAGTGAAGCCTTAAACTCCTTAAACCGTAGAAGCCGTGGCGAAGTGTTCTGCGCTTTGTTCTCTCGACACTCGACAGATATGATCTAAACTTAAACCCCTAAGTGGCCCTAAACCTCAAAATCTTGTAGATGATTTTCTTATCGAGCCCTTATACTTGCATTATTCGAGCAGCCTGACCCCCCTAAACTCCGCATCGCTCTCCCTTCCACTACAAAGCCCAAAGCAATCGCCTCAGGCGATGTCATCGAAAGTTTCCTCCCTCTAAACCCTACAAGCCCTATAAGCACTATGTAAGCCCGGTATAAGCGTAGATAAACCTTGTACGTCAGATTGAAGACTCCTTTTTGCCCTAGAGAAGACCTATAGGCCCTATTAGACCCTAATATAGATACCTGCTCAAGGGACCCTGGCTCTATAACCCCCCAAAATATGAGGAGTCTTATAAGGAACCCTACTAAGGACCCACGGTTTCTTAATCAGCTTCCTACATTAAACCCCAGAAGCCCCAAGCGCTCGCCCAAATGAGGCGATGTCATCTCGGCGGGCGTGAAGGCTCTCAGAGATCGAGACGTGAGCCTTGGATGAAGAAGTTTAGGTTTGGGAGCCACGGACGGTGTAGGGTTCAGGGGATAGGGGTTTAGGGTTTAGGGTTTTGGAACCACTGGGTGTAGAGAGGACTAAGAAAGAGACGGAGAGAGAGAGAGAGAGAGAGAGAGACAGAGACAGAGAAAGACGGATGGAGACGAGAGCACAACGGACAAGACGAGAGAGAGAAAGTCGATAGAGGTATGAGAAGCAGAATAGACTCCAATCAAACGTGACCCATGCCTCTACCCCGATACTTGTCAGTGATACATAAATTGTGTTGAGCCCCTAAGCCCCTTGTTCAAGCAAGGTACTAGACCCAAACTATAAAAACCTCATAGAGACCCTCACAGAACCTTTTCAAAGAGCAGTTTTCAAGAAGCCTGATAAAGAGGGTGTAGGTACGAGCCCTAAACCGATCTGGGGTGAGAAACCACGACCCTAAACCCTAAACTCTAAAGCCTAAACCCTAAACCCTACATAACCCTAAACCCTAACCCCCTAAACCCTAAACTCTAAACCCTAAACCCTACATAACGCTAAACCCTAAACCCCTAAAGCCCTAAACCCTACATAGCCCTAAACCCTATAAACCCACCCTACATAACCCCTAAACCGTGCACCGAGGTCCAAAGCGAAGATGAAGAAAAAGGCAGGATCCTAGAGTCGGCTTAGGGGTCTACCTGCGGGACCAAATGAGCCCTAAAAGTCGGGGCCCTTTTCCCATATACTATGAATCCCTATGTGGTATATGAACCTTGAATCCTTTTAGGGTTCATATTTCTAGGGTTTAGGGTTTAGGATTTCAATACTTTAGGACTTAAAGTTTAGGGTTTTAGGGTGTAAAGTTTAGGGTTTAGGGTATGAAGCTTAGGCTTCAGGGTGTAAAGTTCAGGGTTTGGGATACAAAGTTTAGGGCTTAGGATTTAGCGTTTAGGGGTTAGGATGATAAGTTTCAAGACTTAAAGTTTAGAGTTTAGGGCTCAATGCTCAGGGTTTCGGATTTGAAGTGTAGGGTTTAGGGGTCAAAGCTTAGTGTTTAGGGTTTACAGTTTAGGGTTTAGCGGTTACAGCTTGGGGTTTAGGGTTTAAAGTTTAAAGTTTCAGGGTAGTTTGGGGCTTAGGGTTTAGGGGCTGTGGTTTAGCAGGGTCGTGTTGGTGTTCTATGGGCGGCTCTTAAAGGTTTTCTGCAAAGGTCTCAAGGTAAGGGTTCTATACCTAAGGCCTACTGTAGGGTTCTCTTTGAGTCGTACCCTAAATCGTAAACTGGGACTCCCAGTGGTACCCTTATTCCATTTTTGGTAGTCCTAGGTTCCTGTTAAAGTTACCCAGTACCAAGAACGGAGCCCCTTTTGTTCCTAGGTTACCCAGAGACTCCAATATCCCTTAATTAAGGAATAGACCTTAAATAACAGTAGGATCCCTAATATGATTGAAGGAATCCCTAGTATGATTGAAGGAATAATCCTTAATCAAGGGATATTGGAGTTTCTGGTTACTATGCATCCTTGTAAAGGGTTCTGTACGTCTTACAATCCCCCTTCAGGATTTTAAGGCCCCAGAGCTTCGGCGTTTGGGTGTTCAGAGCTTTTGGGTTCAGGGTTTAACGTGTTCAGAGTTTTAGGGTTTAGGGTTTAAGGTGTTCAGAGTTTTTGGGTGTCACCAATCCTAAACCCTCATTCTTGGTGCCTTAAAGCATCTGGGAGACTCTGAGCCAATACATATAAATAAATACATATATATATATGTGCTAAAACACCAAACTCCTAAGACCTTCAAGCGCCCAATCCCACACCCCCTCTGCCCTAAACCCATGAGACTCTTTGCGGTTAGGATGTCGGATATCGGGCTCAGCGACTCGGGTTTCGGATCTCGGGTTAGGGCCGGTTAGGGAGTAATCAGTAATAACAGCAGCAGTAGTAGTAGTAGTAGTAGTAGTAGTAGCAGTAGCAGTAGCAGGAGTAGTAGTATATAATAATCGTACTAATAGAAATAGTCGTAATACTACAAATAGTAATAATCGCGGCGGGTGTTTACGCTCTGGCATGTTGCTGGGCTTACGTCTCGTGCCCACTCCCCCAAATTGCCCGCCGAAACAGCTTAGAGACTTCTGCTAAACCTCTACACCCTGAAGCCTACGCCCATAAGCCCTAAACTCAAACCGTCCCAAACCGTCACAACACCAGGTGTGATAGCTTACAGTAAACGCCAAAAGACCTTGCCGTGATTACGTCTTACAACCTACTCGCAAGTACATAGAACAGAACACCCCAAACCCTAAATCCTAAACCCTAAACCCTGAATCCATAACCCTAAGCCCTGCCTTACGCTACCACAGCTGAGGTTTTGTATTTGTCGTAAAACACCTCAATGGAGACTTCATGGGGGCTTACGAAAGCGTAGGTTTCACTCGAACTAAGGTAGCCACAAGTCATAAGTCATGTAAGCACCCTAAGGCCTAAGCCCTGAACTCGAAATCCTATGACCTAAGCCCCAAACCCTCAGCCTTAAAACCTGTGCCCTCAACCCTGAACCCAAGCACTAAACTCACTAGAGTCTAAACCCGAAATCACAAACCCTAAGATGATTGGGCAGACATAAATCAACAGAGCCTCAACAAAAGACCCTATCACCCAACCCCCAAACTCCAAGCCCCAAGCCCGAAACCCGCCAAAAATGTCGAGATTGCTTGTCAGTCCAAGACTTTTGAGACCTTCAACCGATCCTTGGCCGCAAGTTTTTCCAGGAAGGTTGGTTTAGAGTTCAGGGCTCGGGGTTAAGGCATCGGGCCTGGGGCTCTTTTTCAAGGGATTCTGTAAGGGCTCCCTCAGGGATCCATATGGGCTTTAGGATTTTGGGGTGTAGGGTTTTGGGCTTAAGGTGGTTTAGGTTTTAAATTTTGGGGTTTGGGCACAGATGGGGGTTATCCACTGCTAGGGTTTTGGGTGCCGGCTGCCGTGGGCAGCATACGGCCTGGGACATTACAAGCTTCGGGTCCGCCAACTACCCATAGGCGCCAGAGTAGTTCGTTTCCGAGGCTCATATTCAAAATCCTATATATGAACCCAACAATGTAACAAGAAGCTACCATGGGGCCTATGGGTACAGGGTAATATGCCTCCTGTCCTAATTAGGAGATCCCGTGTAACTCAACACCAGCATTATAGACCGGAGAGGAATTAAGCCCCAGTACGGAAGGAGTAGTGCGGTAGCAGTACTGTAGTAGCACGGTAGCATCATTTCACTAGTGGTACAGCAGTAGCTTACAGCCCTGGCAGCTAACTCCAAACTCGACATGAAAACCAACTCTCAAAAGCCGTATGGGGCCCGTTAAGAAGCGCTAAGGGGGCCCTAAACTCACAAGACTCGCTGCCCGACACGTAAGCCTGTTACGTATCCTACGACAACCTAAACCCCGTCTGTAGTAAATCCTAGACCCTAAATCCTAAACCCTAGCCAATGCCGAAACCCTAAACCTCAAACCCTAAATCCTAGACCAGAAACCGTGCAATCCTAAATCACAAACCCTACACCCGAAATCTCAACCCCCAAAACCTTAAACCCCTAAACCCTTACATCTTAAAACCCTGTAGATCCCTTAAAGGAACCCTTGAAGAATCACTTAAACGAACCCTTAAAGAATCCCTTCAAGGAGCCCTCAACCCAAATAAAGTGAATCCGAGAAAGTTGGAACATGGGTTTAGGGAGGATGAGTGCTAGGATCTCTTCTATTTTACCTTAAGGGCATGAGGATACTAATGTTCTAACTTTCTGGCTTCTACTGTAGATCGCTTAAAGGAGCCCTTGAAGAATCTCTTAAAGGAGCCCTGAAAGAATCCCTTACAGGAGCCCTCAACCCAAGTATCGCCAAGGGTCCAAGTACCTAGTTTTCATAGACTCTCCAAAATGCTAACCTACATAACTACTATCCTATAACCGAGTACCTAATTATTGCACCCTTGGGGGATGTGTTGGGGGTCTCAGGTCGGGTCGCCCAGACGAAGATGCTCAGCAGCTTCGCCGCTTGCTTCGGATTGGCCTTAGGGTCTACCTTAACCCCGAGGAACCTAGAATTTTTAAGGACCTCTATAAAGAAATCATAATAAGGAACCCTAAAAAGGCAGGGTTCTTCAGGGTTAAGGTAGGGTTTAAGGTTTAGGGTTGAGGGTTCAGGTTTTGGGTTTAGGGGGTTAAGGGTTTAGGGTTTGGCGGTTTAGTGCTTAGAGGGTTTAGGGTTTAAGGATTTCAGACTTTGGGCTCTTAACGTCTAAAGCTTTGGGACTTCAGGTTTAGGTTTTAGGGGTTAAAGATGTTAAAGCGTTCCAGCATTGTAGGTTGAGGGCCGAAGGTTTAGGGTTTAGGATGTAAGGATCTTGGTTTTGGAGTTTAGGGTTGAGGTTTGAGAGTTGAGGTGGTTGTATTTTTTCGGGACTTAGGAGCTCGCGTTCGTTCGGGTATGCAATGCACCGGCTTCTGTGTTCACGGCTTCTAAGGCTGCAATACTTAATCCCCGTATGTATAGTCCTGGCATGCTTTCATTTGCTAATTTACTATTACTCACACATACTTGGCGCCGGCTTTTGCTTGTTTGGGCGGCTACACGAACAAACTCAAAGTGTCGAAGCCCGATCCGACAATTAACACCATACCTTAACCCACCAGAACCTACTTTTTTGTAGGGTCCTTATAAATCCCATATTAGGGTTCATAATCAGAACCTACAAAAAAGTAGAACCTAGTAGGTCTAGGTAGATGGGTTCTAGGCACCAGAGGGTCGACATAAATTTACTCCTATTATGGAACCAGGGTCCCAAAACTGTAGTCGGGATGGTCTTTTGGGACCTTGTTCTACAATGCTCGTGTGTATGGACCCTCTGGGTGAACAGCAAAGAGCTCTGGCAAATACGCTTAAATAACGTAATGTAGGAACCTGATTAAGAAGCCCTGGGCCTATAGCCCCAAAAGGGTAGGGTTCATATCAGGAACGATAATAGAAGCCCAACGAATCTTGATCAGGTTCCTACATTAGCTTGGAGCACACATCTTCTTTGGGAGCTGCGGGGTTTCAGGTTTGACGCTTTGGGGTTGGAAGTTTCTGGGCTTAGAAGTTTAGGGGCTCACACACATTTACACACCAGAAGTTTAGGAGTTTAGGGTTCAGGGTTTGTGGGTTCCGGATTTCGGGTTTAGGGTTTAAGAGCTAACCTTCAATGAACATCTCCGCTGCCTGTCAGTTTGCTGGAACGCCCTCCGAGATGTGGCTACTGTAAGCCTGACAAAAAACCCTTAAGCCCATCCTCAACCACACTGAACACGCCTGTCTAGATTTCTGAAAGTATGTACGGTCGTTGGAGGTATACGGCTTAACGCCCCCTCCTTCACGGAGGACTTCATGTGCACCGGAATCTAAACTCAAGCCCGAAGCCCTGAGAAAGGAGCGGGTGGAGCCACTGATGCAGGCTCTGCTGTGGTTTAGGGTTTGGGGCTTAGGGCCTAGGGCTTAGGGTTTAGGGTTTCTGTGCTGAGCTCGCAGTATCTATGACCCCAAACCCTACAAAATAGTAGGTAATGACCCATGAATTAGAGGGTTGAGCCCTTAAGACGGTAGGTTTTTGGATCCCTAGGTAGGCTTTAGAGTATTGGGTTCAGGCTTGGTTTAGGTTTCGGAATTTGAGGCTTTGATGTCTCAAGGTTCTGCGGGCAACGCACCCCAGAGCCGGAAGGAGCACACGCATAGACGGGGTTCTTGTTTAGGGTTGTAACTTAAGTTACCATAATACAGGAAGCCGGAGTATCTACTATAGATCCCTATTATGGTAGTTAACTTAAACCTTAAACCCTAAACCCTTAGAAGGAACCCTTACTTATAGCCTTGTGGATCCCATAGAGGAATCCTTATAGATTCCGATTATTCCTCCTTAACAAGAGCCGAGCAGATGTAAGGCAACGCTTCCTTCAGAGATCCCGAGAAGTCCTGAACCTCACCCCCCCCAAACCCTCACAGCTAAAATCCTAAACCCCTATATAAACCCTAAACCCGCCGAGCTCAAACCCTAAACTCTAAAAGCCCGAAGCCCGTCTAGCGGCCCGATGAGTTGGCATGAATAACACCTGCTTATAGTTTTGTTTTGTCCCTCTGAACATATGCTGACACATACTACACTGTTTCATACCCGAACACTTTGTTCTAATCATTCAGAAAGGCTCCTATGTTAATGGTTAAAGCCCTCTGCTATCGTTAAAGCCCTAGCCGTCTTCTCTGCATCCTGAAACTCCAAGCCCCCAAACCATGAAGTACTAAGGGTTTGGGGTTTAAGGTTTAGGGGTTTAGGGGTTTAGGGTTTAGGGCCCCACTATGCACCTTAAGGCCAAAGCCCTAAACCGTTTTCTCCTGGAAGGAAATGTTCAATGACGAGACCTTTGCGCGTGGCGTGGAGCTTCAGGCGCCGGGTCCTGCAACCCCCAAACCCTGAAGGGGCTTTTGTTCAGGACTTTACGCTGCACTATAAGAAGCCCTAAACCCTAAACCTTAAACCCTAGACCCTAAATAAGAATTTAGATAAACATAGCATGGCACTTCTGGTGCCTTCGCTGAAGTTTCTGAACTCAGACAACTCAAACTCCGCAAAGTCTACTAGGATGCCCAGTAGTACCCTTATTCCCTTTTCGTAGTCCTAGGTTCCTTATTAGGTTTCCCATTACCAAAAAGGGAGCCGTTTTTGTTCCTAGCTTACTGGGCATCCTAGTCTATAACCCTGTGAGTTAGGATCGAATGTCCTCGAGGTCTCAAAGAGCCAGGGTAGTTACCCCGCCAAGTCCTGGTGTAGCCCTTCTAACCCTCTTGAACACATTTACAAACCCCTGGAAAATAAGCCCCAAATCCTAAAGCCTAAACCCCAGCCAATGGAAACCCTACAGATGCTCCCAGACTCAGATGCACCCCCAAGTTCGTTACCTTCGAACCCTCATTGGTGTTGAGCCTACGTGGAGCACTGCCCCAAACCCTAAACCCTAAACCCTGAGCCCTAAACCTTAACCCTAACCCCGAAACCCGAAGCCCTAAACCCTACGCCCTAAACCCCAAACCCCAAATCGGAGGATTTCCAGCTCGGCCTAATTGTCGTCGAGCACACCGGAGCGCGGGCTCCCAGCAATCTGCGTACCCAGGAAGTAAGCCTTAACGGTTCAGGGTTTTAAGGTCTAGGGCTTTAGGGGTTAGCGTTGCGTGGGTAGTTTAGGGATGTATGTAAGCCTTGTTTTAGTGTTTATAGGGCTTAGGAAGTAAATGGTACTCACGCGTAAAGCCGATCCGACAAAAACCTTCAGAGAAAGCAACCCTAAACCCTAAACCCTAAACCCTAAACCCTAAACCCTAAACCCTAAACCCTAAACCCTACACCCTAAACCCTAAACCCTAAACCGCCCAATAAAAAGCTGTAGAAGCCGTCTCACGTCAAGGCCCGAAGCTTCGACCCAGAAGCGATGCCGTTAGTTTCCCAGTGACCCTTCGAAGGAATTTAAGGGGCAGCCTTGTTCCTATTTAGGGGTTTAGGGTTTAGGGTTTAGGGTTCCTATTTCTACCTAGAGCCCCCAAAGTAGGTGAAATAGTGGCCCAAAACCTATAAAAGGCTATTATTCTACATACCTTTGGGGTCCAGGTAGTACTATTATATAAACCACGACCACGAGCCAATGCACGCAGATGCACGCAGCATTGCATGCCCTTTGTGAGACACACACTACAAACACGCTGCACTACGATGAATTCGAGACACTTGCGCACTGCCCGTACATCTTGGCCACCCTGTCACATCACGAAATCGTCACTCAAGCCACATGGCACTGGTTCTACAACACTTGGACCCTCTTCGAGCACCCGTGCCGCCCGCCGCTCCGCCGCGAGACAGATTCCTTGCTCGATTTGCTCGGCCGGAGCGGGAGGCAGGATCTGCGGCGGCTCGTCGTCGATCGTAGACGAAACGGCACCTTCACTTTGTGATGAGCTGGAGAAAGCCTGTCGCTCCACCTGGCGAAAGCAAGCGGGCGCAGATGTCTGCTGACACACCAGAGGTGAAAACGAATGCAGCGATGCCTCCACCCTGTCACGAGGTCTCACTCGCATCATCTGGCAATGCCAAATGCATAGTTGAATTCAAACCCCTCTTTGGGAAGGGCTTTAATACTCCTTAATAGGTACAAAAGTGTTCTTCAGCACACAAAGCACCCTGCTTACAGGGACCCTACACAGGAAATCTGTCGTTCGAACACAGCCACTCTGTACTGCACCTCTAAGCCCCCAGACCCCTAAACTATAAACTACACCCCTAAACCCCTAAACCCCCCAACCCTAAACCCTAAACCCTAAACCCTAAACCCCTAAACCCTAAACCCTACACCCCTAAACCCCTAAACCCCTAAACCCCCCAACCCTAAACCCTAAACACTAAACTGCACTTAGACCCCTAAACGAAATCTCGAGAGCCGAAGCCCGTTCCAGGACTCTGATCTGAAAGAGCTTCAGGACACACAGGGTTGTAGGCATTGTAGGGGTTTAGGGCTTAGGGGTTGAGAGTTTAGGGTTTAGGGTTGTAGGCATTATACAGTAAACCGCAAAAAGTTGGAAACCGGATTAAGGACAAATAGTGCTGGGGTTCCCTATACATGACTCTCAAGGCTTGAGGCAATTGGGTTTCCAACTTTTAGGCTTCCACTGTAGGGATTTAGGGTTTAAGGGTTTTCAGAGCTTAGTGTTGAGGGTTTCAGGATTTGGGGTTTGAGGGATTTAGGGTTTGATGGTTATGGTTCAGGGTCTTGATTGTCTCCTGAAGTGCGAGACCAAAAGGGCTTAGGTTGTACAATGGTTATACAGGAATTCGTAGTGTCCGGGTGTAGGACCCCTGCGTTTCACGCATTCGCATGAGGCATTTAAGAGGTTCTATTTTTAGGTTCCCTAAACCCTAAACCCTAAACCCTAAGCCCTAAATACCCGAAACCTAGACCCTAAACCCTAAACCTTAACCCCTAAACCCTAAACCTTAAACCCTAAGCCTTAAATACCCGAAACCCTAAACCCTAAACCGATGTAAGTTTGGGTATGGGGGCCCCTGGCAGGTTTGCAGGGCCCTTTCTGGGTCAGGGTTTAGGGTGTAGGGTTTAGGGCTTCGGGTTTAGGGCTTATAGGGCTTAGGGTTAGGGTTTAGGGCTTGAGACAAAGGCGCCTTCTTATGGCTTTTGAAGGACGGACATTGGCTTCTATATGGGGTTCCCGCTTTGACGGATTATCCAGGTCCTTATAAACACGAAACTACCACCTTTCTGGGGTTATTCAAGTATTCATTCCTGATAATTTTCAATTCTTGTAGCTCGTTTGGTTCGACAGGTATCAGAAGCCTTAAATTTTAAGCATGATCCATGCCGTAAACACATTAATTAAAACAAGCAAACAGCCAACGGTTCACAAGGCCAGTGCATTACGGGGCAGCTTAAACCCTAAAGCCCTAAACCCTAAACCCTAGACCCTAAGCCCTAAACCATAAAGCTTAAAAAACCCTAAAAGGCTTAAGGCAGGGATTGGCATGTGGTGCGGAGTTCGCTCTGGGATAACGTCACCGATCACAACAAACTTCCTTGAACTAGTCAAAAGACTGGAGAACTATCAGTACCGTTCGACATGGACGACTCCAGACTGACGACCGGCTTACTCGTGACAGGTCGGATCCTACCAATGCGGCATCCATGCGCCTATAGGACCGACTGCCACGGCGATGGCACCAGTAGCTCATTGGTTGGGAATCGATCCGCCGACGGAAGGCGGAGGCGGAGGAAGTTAGGCTCGCCCGGAGGAGGAGGAGGATGGACGAGAGGGCGTGGAGATGAAAAGTTGGGAACAACTATGACACGCGCTCAGATGGTGGCAGCTGCGCCACCAATCGAGATCATGGGCATAGAACATGAACTTGGGATTGTGCCAGCATGTTCACAGTTCTTGGATCCAGCCAAAGCGCAGATTGCGGCCTCTCCAACAGATTGAGTGAAACTGGCCGGCTATCTTGGTGGTGGTCTTGAAGGCTTTAGCCGAGAAGCAGTCACTGCGCTGAGAGCATGTGCTAGCGTGAGAGCTGACCTTCTGGTGCAGCTCGAGTCGGTATATAGAGGGTTCGCAGCAGAGTGGATTGCTGCTGCGCAGGTAGAAGAGGCTGGTGGTTTCGGCGCTACAGATGGCGCGGGCAACCGCTATTGGTAAGAGCCCTTAATAAGGACCCCTAGGTATATACCCTTAATATAGCTATTATATAGCCATTATATATCCCATTATAGGGTAGGGGTCCTACAACCAGCCGCCCCGGGATTGGCGTTTCCTTTCCACCCGAAAGCCTCGAGCCGATTTAGAAGCCTTGGAGGAGCCCGTTAAGGGAACCCTTCTCGAATTATTCAGGCCCTCAGATTCTACATTCAAGAACTACAAGCCCCGCCCAGCACCCTATAACGCCATAGAGAGCAGTCCTTACAGAATACTGTGATTTTCTTTTGGAGCCTTCAGTGTTAGGGAGCAAGCGTGGCTGTTTGCAAAACCTTACAGATGCAAATCTCTCAGGAAGAAACATCTGAAAGGGGCGGCTCCAAAGTCAATGCCCAGACCGTAGGATTGATTGATTTATGTGGGAGTTTCGGGTTTGGGGGTCTAGGGGATTAGGGCACCCACAACTTGACTTAAGCTACAGTTCTCCGCTCCAACCCCTGATTCGCGAAAGCCCAAGCCCAAAATGCGAAGCTCGCAAACCCTAAACCCTAAACCCCCACACCTCAACATCCCGCGGAGGATGCCTTCCATGAGCGCTGGTTCCAACACAGGCTTTGATGTTCGCATGCTCAATAGCGAAGGTAGAGGGTTTAGAATTATAGGTCAAGTGTCCACGTGTTAGGACTGTCAGGGGCGCGAATGACAAGAGACTGGTATCAGTCCCTAAACCCCTAAACCCTAAGCGCTTCCGGGTCTTGTCCTGTATTTAGTGTTTAGGTCGCAAAATAGTGTACTTGTGGAAGCCGAGTAGTCGACAAAGAGTACCCGTATTCAGGGGCTGCGGGGACAACTAGAGGCTTCAGTGCTGCCCGAGTCGAGGGTTTTAGATGCCTGCTTTCGGGCTTTCACGGTCGAAGTTTCCAGCCCCTTGCCATTTGGGGCTATGGTCGCTGCTTTATGTCAATTTTTCTGCCAGCGGGGTGTCTTTCTGTGTTAAGCAGTGTTGGACCCTAAACCCAAACTCGGACTGTGCAGCAGGTTTTGCAGTTGCATCATATGTTGCACAGCGGCCTGGTGTCGGAGCTTGACAAATCAAAGGGGAAAGGAGGGACCCTTAATGGGGACCCCTGCCCTATAATGGGCTATATAATGGGTATGTAATAGCTATATTAAGGGTATGTACCCAGGGGTCCTTATTAAGGGTCCCTCCTTTGACCCTTGGAACACAGCTTTTGTTGCGTACTTCCGAATCTGCCTCTATGCCCCATGTCGGCAGAGTGACCCTGCCATGGTGTCATACATCCCTTAACCCTGAAGAACCTACCTTTTTAGGGTTCCTTATTACGGTTTCTTTATATAAGGCCTTTAAAAATGTAGGTTCTTCGGGGTTAAAGGTGGAGGTTGCATCTCGGATACGGGGGTTCAGGTAGGCCTTGGGTGACGCAGGCGATGGACTGGAAAGTGTTGGCAAGAATGCACGGAAGCTGCAACAGAGAAGGGTATTGCCTAGACCCCCCAACTACCCTCTAATATACCTCAAATACCCACTACTGAGAGCCATAGGGGCTCCATTAAAGGCCACGGGGGGGTCCTGGTGTAAGATATGCGATGCTGGGCATGCAGGACTGCAGGAGTGGCCGAACAAAAGTCTGAGGGCGACTGCGGATGACATGCGTGTACAGTGGACGCCAAGACAATCAGGTCACACAAGCACAGAACCGGTCTTCGGCACAGGATTGAATCTAACACAGTGGCAGATGCTACCAAGACAACATCTGGAGCCGTGCTATGTGGATGTCTTGTGCACCTAGAAGGCGCTTCTTCAGGGTTAGGGTTTAGGGTTTAGGGTTTAGGGTTTAGGGTTTTGGGTTCAGGACTAGGAGTGGGTAAGACCCGTTTCCACCAATGCAATGCCCTGCTCAACCCCATAACGCCCGCAGCAAATTTTTTCAATCCGATTCAAATCCCCAATAGCAGAAGCCTAAACCCCCAAATCCTTACGGAAGCCTTTTGAAAGGAACTCTCCTGCGGACCCTTCAACCAAACTCAGTCTTGTGGAACCCAGTGAGCACCCTTTAAAACCCTAAGGGTCCAAGTACCCAAATAGTAGGGTTTCAAGGTTCAAAACCCATTCAGGGTATGGATTTTGGGATCTAAAGCCCTACTATTTGGGTACTTGGACCCTCTGGGAAAGAACCCAGCTTTCGAGCTCTTTGGGAAAGCTTGTTCTAACGAGAAAAGGCTTTTGTTCTGAGCAGGAAGACCTCCCTTAACCCTAAACCGCAAACCCTAAGCAAGGAAGCCGTTGCAGAACCCTTTTAGGGTCCTTTAAGCCATTAGGACGAAATGAACCCTAAAAGGGCTCGGGAATGCTTCAATCTTCCTTTCCAGGCACACGGTCGAACACCGGCTGCGTACGAGCCAAGGCTTGCTAAAGGAGGAAGGGACGCAGGCGCGGTGGTTTGTGAAACTTTCGCCTCATGCCCGAGAATCCCTGAGAGCCTTTATGGTTTGGGGTGCAGGGTTTGTTTTTGTTTTGAGTTGCTTCGTCATGAGGGGTCTATGTTGTTGTGGGGTTCGAGGTTTGGACTTGTTGCTGTTTAGAGTAGTTGTCCTTGTTGGGGCTTTTGGGGTTCAAAGTTTTGGTTTCGAGTGTATTTTCGCTGGGCAGGACTCTACATCCAACCGTATGTAAGGATTAGGCCGCTTGATATCCATGGGGGCTTTCTGTTACACTGGATGCTGGTACTTCACTCACGGGGAAAAACTGCTCCCTACCTGAACCCTACAAAACCTATTCAGGACCTAACACTACTTTCTTGTGGTGTCTCATTACCAACCCTGTTTTTTGATATAGTAAGCAGGTTGGCTAGATGGGGTTCAGCTGAACCCTGAACCCCATTCCGACATTGCAGGGTTCCGCGAGATGAATACCTTCAAACAGGCCCTTGACCCAGACTCCGGGAGGATCCAAAAAGTAGATCCCTTAATGTGGGCTCCTGTAAAGTATCCTTAGTAGTATAGGGCCCCAAACTAAGGGATCTACTTTCTAGCTCCTCCCGGAAATCTGGGGAGATCAGATATCCAGGTGAAGGCCTGAAAAGCTGTTCTTATCTCGCCAAACAGGCAGATGCTGACGAAGAGCTGGGTGCAGCGATGCAGGAGAACTGTCATTCCAGGGTTCGGGAATTCGGCGCTTTTGGGTTCCGGACGGAGGTTTTTGTCAAGGCTCCGGGTTCTTGTCTGGAGTTTCTTTTCCAGGGATTCTTGAGTGACCAGAAAGCTTACACCCTCTACCCCCTAAACGTTCTAAACCTAGTAATCCTCAAACGCCTAATTGAACCCCTAAATCCTTAAACTCTAAACCCTTGACCCATAAACCTTGAACACTAAACTGCTGAACCTTAAACCTTAAGAAACCCCAAACCTTAAACCCCAATTCCTGAACGCTAAACCCTAAACAAAAAAGCCACCCTAAACCCTGAACCTCTCAAAATATGACCTGAACCGCCTAAACCCTGAACACATTTTCGCCCTAAGCCCTAAACCCTAATCCTTGAACCCCAAATCCTTGAAGACAGACCGATATAAACCCTGAACATCTCTTCGCCCTAAACCCTAAACCCTAATCCCTAAACCCTAAACCCTAAATCAAACAAAAAACAAAAAGAAGACGGATATAAACCCTGAACGCCTTTTCTCCCTTGAGCCATGGCTATGTCCATCCACGTGTCCCTGCTGAGCGGTCGCAGCGTTCGGCTCCGGGCGCCTCCGTCTGCCACGGTTCAGGACCCTCTTGGGGTTTAATGTAGGGGCCTCAATAGTTACCTATACTATTGTGGGGGTTCCTTGTTAGAGTTATAGTATAATGGGCCCCGAAACCCTATTCTAATTATTACGGCCCTTGTATTAGGGTCTTCGGGTTTAGGGTTTGGGGGTCAGGGTTTAGGGTTGAAGGGTTCGAGGCTTTATTCATGTGGGGTTCAGGGGTTTAGGGTTGTTTCTACGTTTCTTCAGACATCAAAATTTGGTCGAAAACTAGTGCTTGATGTTTTGGGGTCTTCGGAAAAGAAGAGTTAATCACACAGAATACGTGGTTTGATATACGGTGCGTCCTTTCAACGAATACTTCAGAATTGACCTTCACTATTTCAAGGTCTTTTCTGCGTGGGGTTCTCTGTCAGACTCTGTCATATGTCTTATAAGGCTTGGTTGTCGATTTTTTATGACTGTCCAAGGGAATCAGGAACTTGAATGCGGTAAGTTTTTATGGGTGTGTAGGCGTGTGAACCCTAAAACCCGGTGAAAACAGGACCTGCGCCAGGCGGCACAGAAAACGCTTCGCACCGGCATCGCCAGCCTCGTCAGCAGCGAGGGGGTGCCCTGGGCAGCATTTGCAATATGCCAGAGAGACCTTAATTACTAATTTCCAATACTATTTTGGTGAACTTTGCTCTGTTTGTTATGGCCTCTAAGTTGGTTCCTGATGCCCAAACCGAAAAGGAGGTTTATGGGGTGTATGTTTTGAAGCAGGTGCTTGAGTTTTGTGTTTTGGTGTTCACGGTCAGGGTCCTACATCTATAAGCCCTAAAGTAGACTATCTACTAAGATGTAAATGTCGGTTGTTTCTTTTCGGTTTAGGATTTACTTCAGGGCTCCTTGGGTTTCTGTGAGGGCTCCTTAAACGTTTCTGTAAAGGGTTCTATAAGGCCTTCCTTTTTCAGACTCAGGACTGTACGTCTTCAATTTCTGGCCACCAACATCCCAACACCCGAGCCCAATATCACCCTGCAAACCCTGTGAAGCACGAGAAACGAGTCCATGTCTAGCTTCCTCAGTAGTGCCCTTTCGCACTTTTAATATGCGCTCTCCTTATTCAAGCCGAAGACTAGGAAAAAAGCGCACCTTCATTATCGTTGAACTGTGGAGCCTGGAAATAACCGCCCCAAGCCCCAAACCCTAAACTCCAAGCCCAAAACCCCTAAACCCCAAACCCCTAACCCCTAAACCCCAAACCCAAAACCTTAAACCCCAAACCCTAAACTCTAAACCCTAAGCCCCAAACCCTAAACCCCTGAACTCCTAATCCTTAACCCCCCCCAACACCAAGGAACTACTGGGGCCAGAGAAGTGCGTGGGTGAGGTGGGTCTCCTCGAAGGAGACAGGAGCGGTCAAGGGTTTAGGGTTTAAGGGTTTTTCAAGGGGTTCCTTTTAAGGGTCCTTTTAAAGGGATCTATAGGGATTCTTCAAGACTATAAGGGTATAGGCGGTACAGGGTTTAGGGTTGAGGGGTAGTTATAAGTGGTGTTATAAGTCCCCTAATATGGGTTATAAGTACAGTTCCCTTAATCATAACCCTACTTATAACTACCCATGAACCTCCAAGTAGGGTTTAAAGGTTCTTCGAAGAGTTCAGGCTCAAGGTTTAGGAGTTTGGCGTTTTGGGGGGTCCATACTGGTTTAGGGTTGAAAGGTTAAGTTTCTGAAGTTTACGGGTTCTTCAAGGATTTAGGAGTTTAGGGTTTTTCGGGGTCTCTGACGGTGCCCTGAAGGGGGTTTTGAGTCAAGAGCTGCAGTTGTAGCTAGAGTCTGTAGGGTAAGGTATGCCTTAGATGACCAAACCCTCACCGCCCAAGTTTATCAATGCACTAGCCTTGCCAGGATCACAGCGACAGCGCAGCAGGCGCGGATTGTCTCCTGCCGCAGGTGGGCAGACAGGATTTCAACTTTCACTCACACAAAACCCCGGCACAACTTCCTCTGCGACTCGCCGAATACTCGAAACCGAGAGTCCTGTGAGCCATCGTGCTCAACCCTATCAAAACCCCTTTTGGCGGTACTATAACCCTGATAATAATACACTTGTGGTGAGCCCGGTTCAGGTGCCCGGGCTTCTTCCTCGTCCGGGGAGACGGCTCTGTGGCTAAGCAGCAACAACCAAGGCTTAGGGGGTTTAGGGGTTTAGGGTTTAGGGTTTTGAGGGCTTAAGGTTCAGGATAATGTAGGAACCTGATTAAGAAACCCTGCCCTGGGCTTCGAATCCCCAAATAGTCGGATTCATATAAGGAACCCCAATAAAGGCCCAAGGTTTCTTAATCAGGTTCCTGCATTAGTGGTTGAGGGTTTTTGGGTTTTGGGGTTTACAGGGTGGGAAGCTGCTGCCAGATTTCACCTGTTGAAGATCCCGCCCACCCACACCCCATTCCTCTGGTGTTGTGCCGTGTTCCTGCCATGTTGAGCAGCACAGTCCCAGCAAAAAGTGTTCGGATGCACATAAAGTCATGACAGGGCATTGAGAGGTTCATCAGCCACCTTAAACCCCAAGCTCCTACCCAACCCTTAGATCACCCAAAACTCAAACATCGTAAACATTGCTAGCCATTGTACAAAAAACAACCACAAACTCTAGATCCCATACAGAGCCCGTGAAGAAAGTCTCAAACCCGAGCCCGAAACTTCAACCCCACACTCATCCCAGGTACTCGCCTGGGGCGACGTCTGTTCCGGCAGCCCGGGTCTCCCGCGGGAGCTGCGTGGCGTCAGGCCTGCGTTGCTTGGGCTTTCTTGGGCTCTTTCGGGTTTGTTGTTTGGGATCTGGAGCCAACATGCCGGACGGATTCTTAGCTGGGCTTGTCGTTATTTATAATAATTTGATTTAATTCTACCCTTGAACCCGACACCAAAGCACACAACGGGGAGGGTTCGGGGAGTTCGGGGTCTGGGCATTGAAGGCCATGGCCACGGGAACGAGACGTCGCCGTCATGAACTTCGATGATATACAAGCCTGAACAACTACCAATATTCTTACTGCCTCAAAGTGTGAAAAAACCTTAGTGTAATTGTTTCAGGGCCCTATGTGTTTTTTGGACGCGGACCATGAACTGAACGTGTTGCAACAAACCTTCACAGCTGTTAAGGCCTGCGGCCTTCAACCGCAAGGCCTAAGTCTTTGAACCCTATACATCTACACATTCGATCTCCAAGCTCGGCACCTGCAACCAGGCACCGTAGGCCGGGAATCTCAACGCCAAGAGGCTGCGTTCATTTCAGCAGCCCTGAGGCAAGTCGCAGCTTGCAGCGGTGGTCTCGCGGCCCTCCTATCCAATGGCCAGGTGCGCTTGGAAATGTTACACCAGCTGCGTATGCAAGCTTTGAAGGCTGCCTATACCGGACAATCTTGCACTGCAGAGCTGTGGCTTCAGCTGTTGCCCAGGTGTTTCAAGTTTCAAGTTCTAAACCTTGCATGTTGAACCCTGAACCCTGAATCCAGTCTTTGTCGACCTTCGCAATTAATCAACCACAAAGACATCGGTAAAGAAGCCAAGCTTGTCATTCCGACTTGACTTGTGAGAAAATTTCTTCATCGTTGATTTGTTATTCGTTTTTTTTGATGTCGGCTCGTAAGTTTGGTGCTTAATTTCGTTGAGGCGTGGTCTCGGACTGATACGGTACAAGAGGCATAGAGGCCCGCATCGCTAGCCTCGTTGCCCGCGGACCGACCGACGGCACAAGTCCGGATGAACCCGGAACCTGGCCCTGAAGCCTACTTGGAGGTTCATGGGTAGTTATAAGTACGCTGATAGTTAGGGCAACTATACAAAAACCCATATTAGGGGACACATAACCCCACTTATAACTACCCCTGAACCTGCAAGTAAACAACAACTCTAAACCCAACGCCTTGCACCATCAACCCCATACCGAACATGCGGCTTTTGGGTATTATAGGGGCGGGGCAAAATCCAGAGCAGAAGGAAAGAGAGACTTGACTGCGAGATGAAGTGTCAGGGCGTAAGACTTAGAGGAGTTGGGGCGTCCAGTAGGGTTTAAGGTTTCATGCATTTAAACCTGAAGCCTCCAAGCTCGAAATGCTATCAGTGCACCACAAATTAGCACCGTTCCTACAGTGCCACCAGGAAGGTTTCAAGTCGAAACCCTAGACCTTACCCTAAACCCTAAAACCTCAGACCCTGAAGCCTCAACCCTAAACCCTAAACTCTAAACTCTAAGTCGCAACACCCTGCCAGGTGCTCTCATGGGGCTCTTCCTGCCCCAAAGAGGCAGGGCTCCGAGATATCCTGAAGCTTGCGGGTTTAGGGGTTTTGGGGTTTGGGGGGCTTAGGGTTTAGGGGTTTAGGGTTTAGGGCTTTGGAGTTGAGGGGGTCCAGGCCTGAGAGGGTCGGGGAAAAGGGCTTCCGGGGAGGCAAGGCTTGGGGCGACTTGGGAAGCTTTCGGCTTTTCCTTACGGCGGTATAAGTTGCCACCGAACCGTCACAACACCGTCATCGCGTGCTATGAAGCCGTGTTTTGAAGGCCGACATATAAAGCTTGAAGCCCCTGAGCCATAAGCTATCCATGCATACACTCAAAGGTTACCTCATCAAAATCCCAGGGTCAACGTAGTTCCCTGGCTATTAATAGACACGCTCTGTTTTGAGGCCCTCATATCAGAATCTCATTGTAATCATCCCCTTTTCGGCAGGGCATTGTGGAAAGTCATCAGGTGTATACATTACGAGTTGGCACTTTGGAAAGAATTGAACCTTCCCTTGTGGTTCCTGTAGAGGTATTTAGTCATGAATACTTTTCAGGGCCCCAAAACTACAACCCAGACTCCCCTGCTGTTGATGATATACATCCTGCATTAGCCATAATAAGGAAAATTCCAGTATTCCCATAGTTTAGGGTGTTGAAGGTAATGCAGGATTTATTTCATCAACCGTAGTGTAGTCCATTCATCAACCCGGAACAGTCGGATCCAAAGTTAAGGGAGCCTTTTCGCGAAGCCTAATTTATTGCTCAGGCTCTTTATTAGAATCCTTTCTAAATATCGATTTGGGAAAGTGCGTTTCATCTCCCTGATTGTTGTACACAGAGCCCTAAATGCAAATAACTTATGGGACTGTGGATATCGACGCCTAACCGCTTTGTTGTCTGAAGCTCACATTACATCTAGACCCGCTGCGTATCAGAGATTCCGGGACTTACGGAACGCTTAGACCAGTGTTTCTGAAGCGATTGCAAGTCGTAATGCAGGAATCTGGTTAAGAAACCTTGGGCCTTTACTAGGGTTCCTTCTATGAGCCCTACTATTTTTCGGGGTGGATTATAGGCCCAGGTTTTCTTAATCAGGTTTCTACATTACTTCCTGAGCATTGCCCGCGGGCCTCGATCATAGGCTTTGGAGCTTCAACCGAAGATCTCAAAACGAAGCCAAGAACAGACCCAGACGCGTTTAGTGTGTAATGTCCGGGGCCTAAATGGTTACCAATTCTGTTTTGGGGGGTTCCTCATTATATCTAGGATGCCCAGTAGTACCCCTATTGGCTTTTGTAGTCCTAGGTTCCTTATAAAGGTGCGCAATACCAAAAAGGAAGCCCTTTTTTTCGGGGTCACTGGGCATGGCATCCTAGATATTTATTGTATAACGGGCACCGAAACCCTATTCTAATTATTAAGGCCCCTTTTGTAAGGTTGAGGCCTGCAACCTTGTATCGATCAGGCTGGACGACTTACCGACGTGCGCGAGATTCAGGCAACAGAGGAGTACTCTCTGTCTGTGAAGGATTATGGTTGGGGTTTAGAGTTTAGGGATTCGTAGGATGGAGGGCTGAAGATTTGTTAGTTCGGTCACTGGTCTAATTACAGGGTTTCACCTGGTGTGTGTTTTGAAAGGTCGTTGTGGCTTTATGGTGGAGCCCAAACCTTGTGCAGCGGAAGCACTAGGAAGCTACAAGGGCAAGGAGCCCTGGGGGGTTGCGTTCGGAAGGGTTTAGACTGCCGAGGATCAGTGTAAAGTTCATGCAAGTGGCATCGTTAGAATATAGTAGACTGTGGTACAATCCCCAAGCTGTAGATCGTGCACGACTGTCAAGACATCTCGACCGTTCATTTCTCTTACGCCAGAAACCCCAAATCGCTGGACATCACATCCCAAAGCCCTCACCCCCAAAACCCATCGGCCCGGACGAAACATCCTCATCAACATTCCCAAGCCCAAACTGCAAGATTACACTTGACCTTATAATCTCCTAACCCTAAACACCAAATCCTAAGCCCCTAAAATTACCTGCCAAGACCCCTCCGTAGTCCGTATGCCGCAAAGACCTTTTTGAAGAGCCCTAATCTCTCAACCCTTCATTTCAGAAGCAGGAGGCTTTTGCCGTGCTCCTGGGCGATGGTTCGGTGGTCTGCTGGGGCTCCGAGCGACTGGGAGGGAACAGCGCGGAGGTGAAGGAGAGGGATCTGCAAGGGGCCTCTGGAGGTCTGCAGGGGTTTGTCAGGGATTTTTTGGGGTTTAGGGCTTTGAGGGGCGTGGAGGAGTTTGGGATTTATATAGGGCTCTAGGTGAACGGACGATATAAAACTTCGCCAAGCTGTATGGGGTTAGGGAGCCTAAGGGTTGCGGGCTTTGTAGTTTAGGGCTTGGGCTTCTTTCATCAGTTTGATAAGGAACGCTTAAGACGAGTTGGGGACGAAGGTTTCGAATTTTGGGGTTGATTTTGGGGCCTGAGGGTTGGGTGTCTCACGTTTTGCTTGGGATTCGGGTGCTACAAGTATTTCCCTGAGCAGCAAAACAGGACCTGAATTCGGGGCCCACTTATGACCCGGCCTGAACCATCAACCCTTCTTTGAACCCTAAACCCTCAACCCTAACCCCTTCATCCCTAAACCCTTCAACCCCAAACCCGAGACCCTAAACCCCTAAACCCTACACCCCAAAACCCTAAACCCTGAAACTCTTTTGGACCGGCAGGAGCAGCTTTTCGACATCAAGTTCCTTGCGGCGTCCCTGGGCGCTTTCGTGGCAATCCGTGAGGACGGGCCTCTCGCATTAGGGGCCTGACTTCCCGTCTCCATGGTAGTTCCCTTTTTGGGGTTTTGGGTTTAGGGTCTAGGGTTTAGGGTTTAGGGGTTTTTAAGGAGTTCCCTTTTGGGGTTCAACCGATAGTTTTTAGGATTTTTAGATAACCCCCTAAATGGAACTGAAGGGGAGCCTTTGGGGAGGATAGGGTGCCTATGTACGGGCTTTACGAGGTTTTATGAGGCCTTAATAGGTCTTCAGTTCAGTCTGTACAAGCTTGCACCACAGGGGCTTGAGAATTTCAATAAAAGGGTGGGGTATGAACCGCCACTAATCACTGAGATCCCTGTATGATTGAGTGCTGTTGAGGTTTCCGAGTAGTTGTGGTTCAGTGTTTGAGGGTTTTGAGTGTACGGTTTTGGGCTACGGGTGAAAGTTGGGCGCTTATCTTAGCCTGAACCTAATTAGACCGGGAACCTGTGCAAATTCCTTAGGTTTCGTTTTCCGTAAACCCTAAACTTTACGTCCTAAACTTTCTCACCGTGAACCCCTCTAGACTCTAGACTCACCTGCAAACCAGGACGGTCGCATCATTTCCTGGGGGCAGCATTGCTACGGCGCTCGCAGCGTCGACGAGCCATACGAGTTGCATGGGGTGAGACTCCCAGTTTTTGGCTTGTCCTTCTTAGACCCTCTCCAAGCCGGGTTCAGGGGTTTAGGGATCTGTAGGGGTTTAGGGTTTAGGGTCAGATGTCAGACAGAACGGTTCAGCTACCTTGTTTCAGGGGCCCTTCAAGGACTCGGGAATCGGAGCCCGGCTGAAGATGCGTTTAGGCCGGCGCTCAAAGAAGCCGCGGGTCGCGCATGCAGGGTTCTCCTCCTCGAATCCTCGAAAATGACAGCGTGAATTGTAGGGTCCAATCTCTATCTATCTATCTATCTATCTCTCTCTCTCTCTCTCTCTCTCTCTCTCTCTCTCTCTCTCTCTCTCTATACATATATATATATATATATATGCAAAAAACGTATATGTATATATATATATATATATATGTTTTTTCCTACTCTTTTTCGAGGCTGGGAGTCGAGTGAGGTGCTGCAGGGTTCACGGAAATCCTGAACCCCAAACCCCCCCCCCAGCCCAAGTAAACATGCAATGCACAACCCTAAACCCTGCAGAGCTAAGCTTATAAAGAGTCCTACACTCCCAATCCCAATAAACCGAGAACAGCAGACTAATACGCAAATAATTAAGCAGTATATTAAATGTAGAGTGTGTAACGGAATGCAGGCCCGTGTTTTTCGAGTAGAATAGATGGATTTTATGTATTTTGCGTGATTTGGCTCATCGCCAATTATAAGACTATGTAGCATGACACCAATACAACAAAGAATGCAAACGGAGCTGAAAGCTTCTGCCGGGAATATGGCGCGCGCACAGTGCATATAGAGCGAAAAAGAGAAAGCCTAGGCCCCGAAGCCAAAGGATCCTGGTCTAGGGATCCTGGACCGGGGGGGGGGGGGGGGCCAAAAAAAAATAATAAAAAAGTTAAGGGGCGACCGGTATCATTTTTTTTTTTTTTTTTCGTTTTTTTTTGCCCCCCCCCCCACCCAGGGACTTTATAGCCCAGCCCTCTGAGCCTGGAGCCAGGCCTGTGGATTGAGTCTTTGAGTCTCGGAAATGCTTGAAGCCCTGGAGCGACCAAGGAACAGGATCACGAGCAAACCTGGAGTCAAAACTAAAGAGGAACATACACAGAAATGTGCATCTATGTCATTCACAGCCCTCGCAAGCGCATATTGATTCGAGCATGGAGTCATAGGAACAGCTTGCCTTTTTGCAACTCCGAAGCTAACATGTGCCATACATATGTGTCCATCTGCTTTGACACATGTGTCTATGTGTACATACAGGAAGGAGGATTTGTCGCATCACAACTCATTTGTGGTTCTAAAAATATGTGCCCATCCATCTCGATTGTATGGGTATGTGTGAGTACATGTTAATGAGATCAAAACATACATACATGCAAATAAGGACAACTTCTATATTCTAGAACTAGTTGTTTCACTAAGTGCCGCGGCCTTGTCGATGTCGGTGCTATTTGCAGTCGATTATCCCGGGCATCAATGATGAGTGTCTCCACACATACCTACCGTTCTTTGGTCATATCCCGCGATGACCCTTGGCTGTGTTTTGTGTGGGGGGAGGGCAAAGTAGTCCCTCATAGGATATGGCAGATGCCACCCATCTTCTCCTCTCGTGCAGCCATACGCCTTCTAGATACTTCTTATTCAAACATTGCCCATACACATGTGTAAACATAGGTGTCTATGCGTACATCCAGATTCGAATATCTATCGCATGACAACACATTTGTGCGTGTGAATACATGTGCCCATGCATCTTGGTATATGTCGGTTGTTTGGGTGTGTGAGTATATGTATTAAATCAAAGGTCAACAGGCCATACCTGTGAGTAGACCTGAGGCATATATGATTGCAAGTTTCAATCTGACCACAGTCATCTGTTTAAATATTAATGCTGGTTTATATGTGCTCCCACATGGTATACTCATTTTGAAAAGAACTGGACAATAGTTGTACTGTATTATGTCTTCTGTATTGATGTACTGATAGGTTTACCACCAAACAAACGCACGAACACATAACAAGTTGTTGTGGGTCTTAGTATTGCAAGTATTGGTGACCCCTGACACCCCATGCAAACCTTCTGCAAAAATGATCCAAATCTCTGGCATTTTCGTGTTTTTTCAATGATGATCGAAATCATAACAGCAGGACGGAATAATGGATACCCCAAAAGACACATCAACTTTGGCTCGAAATGGCAAATAACAAAGCTAGCCATTCAGGGAACTCTGACCCCAACTGTGGAAAGGAGACCATGGGTTGCATCTACCACATCCTATGAGGCACTACTCTCTTGCCCCCCCCCCCCCCACACACAGAATACAGCCATGGGAGGATATGACCAAAAGCAGTCGGTATGTGGGGGAACCTTCATCATTGAAGCCGGAGATCAGGGACTGCAAAGAGCACCGACATGGACAAGGCCGAGGCACTCAGTGAAATAAACGGATCGGAAATCTGGCTCCAGGGTGCTTGTAAGACCACAAAAAGAAGTGATGCTAACAAATTGACACCTATCCTGTCGACCCACAATAAAATCTTAATTACGTGTTCGTGCACCTGTTTGGTGGCAGACCTATCGCTACATCCATGGAGAGAAAAATGCAGTATAACAAATGTTCATTCATATTAAGACAGATCATACCATCATTGATACATTGGAATATTTTCGACTTGGCATTTATGCGAGCATATATGCCTCAGGTTTATTCACAGGTATGACCTAATTGTCTGCATGTATGTATGTTTTTATGTAATTAACATGTACTCACACATACCCATACAATCGAGATGGATGGGCACATATGTTTAGAACCACAAATGAGTTGTGATGCGACGAATCCTCCTTCCTGTATGTACACATAGACACATGTGTCAAAGCAGGTGGACACATATGTATGGCACATGTTAGCTTCGGAGTTGCAAAAAGGCAAGCTGTTCCTATGACTCTATGCTCGAATCAATATGCGCTTGCGAGGGCTGTGAATGGCATAGATGCACATTTCTGTGTATGTTCCTCTTTAGTTTTGACTCCAGGTTTGCTCGTGATCCTGTTCCTTGGTCGCTCCAGGGCTTCAAGCATTTCCGAGACTCAAAGACTCAATCCACAGGCCTGGCTCCAGGCTCAGAGGGCTGGGCTATAAAGTCCCTGGGTGGGGGGGGGGGCAAAAAAAAAAAAAAAAAAAAAAAAAAAAACTGATACCGGTCGCCCCTTATTTTTATTTTTTCCCCCCCCCCCCGGTCCAGGATCCCTAGACCAGGATCCTTTGGCTTCGGGGCCTAGGCTTTCTCTTTTTCGCTCTATATGCACTGTGCGCGCGCCATATTCCCGGCAGAAGCTTTCAGCTCCGTTTGCATTCTTTGTTGTATTGGTTCCAGACTATATACAGCATAAATTTTTGTGGGCCTCACACAAGATCCTGTAGATGCATCAGGTAGATATGCGATTCTAGTGAAACCTTTTCTCACAGTGCGAAAACGGAAAGCCGAAAAACTCGGGCCTGTAGTGTGTTATTTTCTGTAAATGTAAATTATGTTCAAGAAGAATAGCAGTAACAACAACAAAAAGTCAGTGAGAGTAGCAACAATCGAAGGACCGGCGCTGACAGTAATACTAGCCACAGCGTATGGTAGCGACAACTGTATAAATATCCACAGGACGCAAAACAAGTACTAAATCAGCCTAGATAATTTTCAACACTATCTCTTTGGGCTCCTTCTAGTATAATGTTCCCCAAAACCCTGTTCTGATTATTACCCTCAGGCTCAAAATGGCCCAAAAGCCTTACATAGTATGGTCTTTGCGCCCAAAAGCCTTAATATATGAGTCCTTATAGGGTTAAGGCCCCCTTTCAGTTTCACGCAAGAGGTTTTGCAGCTCGTGGCAACTCGCGGAGCCTTTGCGGCCCTTTTGGACACAGGGGGTGTAGTGCCTTGCCTTGGCCTTAGGGACTTTAGGGTTTGTGAGTTAGGGTTTAGGGTTTAGGGCTTAGGGTTTGTGAGGGTTTCAAGCGGGCTTGAAAGAAGGCTTGAAGGGCTTCAAGAGGGGTTTCATCATGAAGGTGCTTGAAGGGTTTGTGAGGGTTTGGGGGTTTGGGGTTTAGGGTTTGGGGGATTACGGGTTTCAGTCTTGGGTATTTTATAAAGGCAGGTTTTAGGATTAACACGATCAGGCTTTCGGCTTTGAGTTGTCGATAGGCTTCTGGGGTTTCGGGGGTTAGAGGGCTTTGAGTTTGAGGCATCAGGGTTCTTAGGCCCTGAACCCGAAGCCCTAAACCTCAAACCTAGACCCTCAACCGTGGCGATTTAGGGCTTGGGGCTTTTCGCATGAAGTGGAACCCCAAGAGGGTTCCGGATGGCTGCTGTACAACCCCTGCCCTCACTCTACTACGGAGAACCAGGCAAGCAGGGAAACTTTAAAAAACCCTAAGCCCACCAAAACAGACCAGCAAAAACACACCTAGACCCTAAAAGCCCTAAGCCCTATAAAGCTCAAGCCCCAAACGCCCTAAACCTTCAAAGAACCCAAAGCTATGAACACCAGAAACCCACAGAGCCCTCCGCCTCCGCCTGAGGTGTCCTGGGGGCAGGGTGTGCGCAACGCGGAGAGCCGGGCTTCTCTCTGCCAGCTGCGAGAGGTGTCGCAGGGCCTTTAGGGTTAAGGACGAAACGAAGCCCCCAAAAAGGCTAAGGACGAAATCAATGAACCCCCTAAAAGGGTTTAACATATACCATCTGGGGGTTCATGGTATATGGGTTCCAGGGCCCCGACTTTTAAGGGTCATTTGGTCCTTCAGGAGGGTTATGGCCTTAGGGTTTAGGGTGGAGCTCTGCTGCACACCCGCGAAGGTCGAACCCAGAAGAAGTCTAGAGCCAAGTACTATGGAAGCCGAAGAATAGAATCAGAAATGTTATGATTCAAGAGGCCTAGCACCGACGGAAGAATGATAAGTGTTTATTAGGGTTCCTTACATTTATAACTGTAACTATACGAGGAAGGAGCCAAAGGGCCTGTTTCAAATATCATAAGGCCCCTCTAGTAAGACCCGTCTGAAGGGCACCATGCCTCAGGGGACTTCATCATTAGAACAGGGTCTTGGGGTATGGGTTATTTTATTAAATGATGGTCCCTAATATAGCAGGGCACCTATTATTTAAGGTACCCAAAAAAGGGACCCTAATTTTGACAACTACCCATATCAAGGCCCCGATATTTGCCGACTGCTGCTGGTGCTTTAAGGAAAGCCTCGGTTGCCCAGTAGTGCCCTTTTGCCGGGAGGTTTCCTCTTTTAAAGGCCGAGTGCCAAGATAGATGATATATATATATATATATATAAAGCCTGAAGGCCTTAAGGACCCTAAACTATGGGGGTGCTACGATTGATGATCTAGCTCCTGCATTGCCTAAAGGCTTTAAGGACCCTAAACTATGGGAGTAGTGGTATATTCCCTGTGAGGGGTGACAAAGGGACCACAATGGGATCCACCTTGCCGCCAGCAAACGAACCCGAACCCTGAACCCTAAACCGGACCCCTGGCCTCTCGCCCACCTGGACCCCATAAAACCTTCCCTATTAGGTTTCCTTATTCTGATTTCCTTATATAGGTCCTCAGAAAAGGTAGGTCATTTGGGGTTAGAGTATCACCCAGCCTCTTAAAGCAACAGCACAGAATGGTTTTGGCCTCAAGTGATGCACCCTCCCTCAAACCCGCAACAGCCCACCAGATCGAAGTCAGATCCTGGAAAGAACCCTTCAGAGGTGATATAGAAGCTTTACCGTAATATCATTCAGTAAGGTTCCTCTTTTTTGTAGTTTTACTATACTATACCCCAAGACTTGCTAATGCCCTCATCATGAACTTCAAAAAAACAACCCAATAAGACACCTAGGAGGCTCTTGTAGACCCCTTTAACGAACCGCCAGCCCTCCACCTCTTTACATATCCCTCTAAAGATCCTAAACCCTAAACCTTAAATCCTAAACCCTAAACCCTAAACCCCTCCTTCCAAAGAAGCTGGGAGAGGTCATCCAGCTCAGCGCCTCCGAAGAAGCCTTCGCGGCCGTACGTCGCGATGGCCGCGTGGTGCCTCCAGCTGCCACACGGAGTTTATAGGGTTTAGGGTTTTAGGGTTTAGGGTTTAGGGTTTTAGGGTTTAGGGTTTAGGGTTACGGTCATTTTCGCGTCTTCAATGGGGACATGGAATCATAGGGTCTTCCAGGGTGTTGTGAGCTCTTATGGATCTCAACTGGTTTGAGGGAGGCTTTTAAGTTCTTCACAACAGAAGGTCTTCGTAGGCGTTTTGTGAGCTTTCTATAGAAGCTTTTTTTCGGTTGTTACGCAGGCCCAAAAAACTACCTCTTTCTACAGTTCCTTATCATGGTTTCTTGGTACAATTCATCAACACGGGTGTTTTGTCGGGCTGCAGGTAATCCTGACCGGAGCCCGTGAAACCCAACATGTAAAGCCCTGATTCATGAGCCGCTTCTCTTTTGCGTAGACCGTAAACTCCCTCAAGTAACTTACGTTGTAATAGAAAGCCCGCATATGGGGTCTCCATGCTAAGAATGAAGTACAAATAACTGTAGTCCTCGTACTTATCCCCGATTCAGGTTCCTAGGATCCTGTTAAGATTGGAGAGAGATAGCATGTCAGCCATAGTGTACCTTCGCCTACCAGACACTTTCTTGGTAGGGTCCATACATTCTCATCTACAGTTGCTGGGGCCCCCCGCAACCCCGAGAAGATGCATTCAATCCTGAAGCCAGACCTTCAACCTAATAATTAATGAGGAGAATCAACCAAGTCGGTGTTTTAGGGTTCATACCTGACCCTTGGCCTACGCCCCACCAAAAGCTCTCGCAGGTGCTTTGGGGACGGAATGCCTTCAGCGGAGTCAGGCGCATGGGGCTCGACTCAAGCAGATGGGGTTTTCGCAGGGCTTGGTTGGGGACTGAAATTCCTGTTGGTGTCTAGGAGGGACTTTATGATCCGAAGGCCGTCTTTGGGCCTGTTGGGGTTACGAGCTCGAGACCTTTGCTTGAAAAGGTTGAGGTAGCGACATCTCAAGTACAAGCCTCGCCACGCCCGAGCGGACAGAGGGCGATCCCAACGCATACCCCGGTGCACTTGCGAACATGAATCCCCAACGTTTGGAAACCGAAGCACATCATTGAAACAACCACGACTGACACGAAACCCTAAGCCCCAAACCTCGAATCCTGAGCCCCAAACCCGAAAATGTGTGGAGTCTGGCGTCCTTCGTCTCTGGCCGGCTAGAGACGATAGAAAATACACAAAAGCAAGAGAACAACCCTTGAAGCCCCAAACCTTAAGTCTCAGAGCTTGGAAACTTGTTATAAGCCTTCAAGCCATGTAAACACTAAGCCCTTGAACTCTAAACTATAAAGAAGAGACAGCTTCTATACCCATATCCTTGAATCCCTATATCGTATATGAACCTTAAACCCTTTTAGGGTTCATTTCCTTAAGGTTAAAAAGAGCAAATTGAAGAGGCAGCTTCGGGGCGTGCAGCGAGTGGTTGCCACTCGCTTCGCCTTTGCAGCGCTGCTGGAGGACCGGAAGCCGATAATGTAGGGGCCTTGATCAAGAATAGGGGCCTTCATAATTACCTGATGATTCCTTTAAGGCTTCCTTTTGAAGGGGTCTTTAGGGGATCTATAGAATGGTAGGGTTCTATAATGTAGGGGCCTGAATAATTAGAATAGGGGTTCCTTTCGAAGGGGCCTAAAGGGGCTACTCTCAGGGATACTCTCAGGGTACCATAATGTAGGGGCCTTAACAATTAGAATAGGGATTGGGGGTATGGTACACAACGATTATAATAGAGAACCCCCTAAACCCTATTCTAACCATTAAGGCCTCTACAGTAGGGCAGAGTCCCCTCTAATTTGTTTAGGGTTTGGGTTGTAGGGTTTGAGGTGCCCTAAGGGTTTTACGGGTTTTAATGGGTTCTAGGGGTCTGAAGAGTTCTTAAAGTCATTCGTCTACAAGCCCACAGCTCGACACCACAAAAGAAGCTGTCAACTAGTATGTGATGCTGCAGAGGATGGGCGGGTCGTGACCTGGGGAGACGTCCACTATGGTGGTGACAGCCACTTTCATCCGAAAGAAGGGGGGTTTGAGTACAGCTAGGGATTCGGATTCCTGCTGAACCTGAAACACACAGTCTTAATTCCTTCTCTGTGGTTGTAAGGGAATGGCAGATCGACCAAGGGACCTCCTTTCAAGGGATTGCCTTTGGCGGACCACGCAAAATGGCCCAGTCAAGTTTCCGTAACGGGCGTCAACCCGTAGCGGAACCCTCAAACTCCAAACCCCGATCCCTGAACCCGAAACGCTGCCATCAGCCCCCGAAATAAAGTCTGGCAGACAGGGGCTTAAAGTTTTTTTGATCTAGGGCTTGAACAAATATAAATACGTTTCTCAAGCTTCCTTCGTACATGCTCAGCGAGAGAGTATGGCTTCTTTGTAGGTCTGTAGAGCTGTATGTGCTGCCTCCTGGAAGTGGCTGGGTAGCTTGACTCCCAAAGCGGCAGCTCCCTACTTCTCTTGTAATATACAAATAAGTAGTACAGCCAATGTTTACGATTATCACACTATTCGTGAGGGTGCAAGAATATCAGTATGCAGTAGAATATGCACTAAGTTCATCCCCAGCGTCCTCCTGACAGAAGACATCAGACCTTATCTAAATAAAAGAACCCCGCGAATCATAGTCGTAATTACTTAACTCTACACTGCTTATGAAGGAACCAGGGGATATTGTCTGTACGGATTTTTTGTTCCTGACTTGCAGCAGAACCTGTCAGACCCTCGTTGGAAACGCTGCCGCTTTGGGAAGGATCGGGGCATGCCCGAAACCCTGGAGCATCCTGCTACACTTAGAGGATCATGGGACTTAGTAACTGGGTTATAATTAGGGTAACTATACTTATAATTACTTATAACCCCAATTAAGGTACTTATAACCATACTTGCTAAGTCCCATGATCCTCCAAGTACCTACTATAGGGGCCCAAGCACTTACCAATACTAGTTTTGCGGCTCCTCATTTTAAGCAGAAATAGTGTAACTTACTCAAAACCCTATTCTAATTGAGTAAGTTTTGAGAAAGAGTATAACTTTCTCAAAACCCGACTCTAATTATTATTACTATTATTATTATTGCTATTATTAAGGCCCCTGTTTTCAATTTGTTGAGCCCTTTGACCCGATAAAGCTCTGAAGACTGAGCCCTACTGTTCCACCGAGGCAAAGCCCTGCGCCATCAGCTGAGCGAGGTGGGAAATTGGGATTCAGCGGTGATATACGGGGGCCGAAATGACTAGAATGGAGTTTTGGCTTTCTGTATACATATACTTTGCTCCGGACAATAGAATTACTATAATTCCAGCGTCACCCGTAGGGCAATCCTGAAGCCAGTCCTGCCAACAAGAAGCAAGTATCCTAAACCCGTTCAAGGTTCAACCCTTCCATCCGAGTGCCCTGCAAGCCCTATTGCCACCCCGAGTGTTAGATCCGCTCCCTGAATCAGGTTTGTCAGTCCATCACAACGGGATGCTGAGTCTGAGCCCCCCCCCCCTCCCCCCCAAAAAAAAGGTGCAAGATTATCACATATCTACATTGCGCTCCAAAGCCTTCTGCTTCAGACTCTCAATCTTCCAAGCATAGTAACACAAGCAAGCATGAGATCTTTCAACTACCGAAGTCACACATGTCCACCAACAACCTAACACTGAAAATCGACTCTGGCACTTACAAACGACTATCCTAAACACACCTACCCAATGATTAGGCTGTGTGGACCTGCAGGGTACTTTTTCCATGAAGTTTCAAGCTGCATAGCTTCTCCCCACTTGAAGGTCTTCTGCTCTAGTTTACTGTTTTAGGGACCATACCCCTTAACAAAGCTGTGTTAACCTGAAAACTATTTTGTAGGGGTTGTTTGGGGTTACAAGCAGACCCATGAAGCCCCAAAGTAAGCTGAAGGTCTGTGATCTTTGGGCCTCCTGCGCCGCTTTCGCTGCGCTGAGAGCAGACGGCTCCGTTGCGACCCGGCCGGTTTAGCAATAAGAAATGGAGGCCGCACAAACCCTAAACCCTAACCCCGGCCACCATCTCCTCAGTTAAACCTGGGTACGCGCGAGCGGGGACCAAGGGGAAGCGCAAGATCTGAAGCTCGCTATACCCGAACCAGACTCCCTCCCTTGCCTTGCAGCCCTCAATGCTAAAGCACCAGATCTGGAATTTACATCCTTAAGAGTGAACCCTGAGCCCTGAAGTCCAACAACCCCAGAGCCTGAACCCAACCCCTCCTGAACCCCAAGCCCCTTAAACCCTTAAACTCTAAACCCTGAACCCTAAGGAACCTACCCTTTTAGGGCCCCCTAATATGATTTCTTTATATAAGTCCCTAGAAAGGTAGGTTATTTGGGGTTAAGGTAAACCCTGAACCCGAAGTTCGTGTTGAGGTCACTTGGGGCGATGCACGCTACGGAGGGGACTCTGCAGCTGTCGCAGAGCAGCTGCGGGACGTGCGGAGGCTTGCGGACGCTCTTAAGCCCCAAAGAACCTACTGTACAGTACGTACCTTTCGGACTTATACATCAACAACACGACTCAAGGAGCTATAGAAGGTAGGTTTTGTCGGCGCTGTTGGCTCAATCGGGTTGCGCCTACGTTTGAGAGGTCCCTATTATAGGCCTTTAGGGCCGCTCTACGTATCAAAATCCATAGATAATAACAGATAGGGATTACTGTAATTACTAAGGCCCCTACATTAGGGCTCAGGGTTTGGGGTATAGGTAGTTCTGCAGATTAGGGTTCCGTTTTGCATCCATTCTTAGCGCCCTTATCTCTGCAAGCCCGAGCTTCGGCAGTCCTCGCCATCGAAGCCTAAAGCAAGGGACTTCAAAGGTTTCGCTCGAGTGAGTGGTCAAGATACTACTACCGTTTAGGGTCATGCGCTCTTGTTAGGGGCACATGAATGCTCTTGAGATGATCGCGGCAAAGTCAGCAGGTGTTTGAACCCCAGGTTCAGAACTTAGAGGTGCAGTACACTTTTGGCAATAAGTCGCTACTCTTGTTTCATGTGGGCGGTTGTCAAAATTATGGTACCTTTTTAATTTTTGGGCCCCTATTATAATGCGGCACCTCTTATCTAGGGTGCCCAAAAAGGGACCTTAGTTTTGCCAACTACCCAATGTTGCTTTGCTGATTTATTGAGTTCAGGATACTCCAAACCCTAAACCCTAAACCCTAAACCCTTAACCCTTAAACCCTAAACCTCCTTTGCAGGCTCTGCCGCCTCAAACGTCGCTTCTTTGAGGTCGCACAGGCAGTAGACACCATAAAGCCCACGACGCAGAAGATGGTGAAAAGAACCGCAGGCTTTTTGCTGAAGTGTAGGACAAGGGTGTCAAGGTTTGGCTTTCAAGTTGGACGGTTTGCTTGTAGGGTGCTAGGTGGTTAACTTCCGATGTGTTTCGACTACCTGGAGGGTCGGGGGACTTAGTAACTATTTATTTTGGAGACTTATAAGTACCATAACCCCAATTAGGATCCCTTTTAGGGTACTTATAACTCTACGTATTACCTACTTACTAAGTCCCCCGACCCTCCAAGTACTGTACTATAATCCTTGTTCAGGCCAGGAAGCGAAGTTGATTCGCAGGAGCGCAGCAAGAAGGATTACCCTTAAGGACGAAATGAACCCTAAAAGGGTTTAAGGCTCATATACCATATAGGGATTCATAGTATATGGGTATAGGGCCCCGACTTTTAAGGGTCATTTCGTCCTTCAGGACTGCATGGGTTTGTTTGAACAGTTGTTTTTTACCTAGTAGTATTCCATTACGGTCCCTATGGTGATCTAGCGCTACAGCCTAAAGCCTTAAAACGTAGAACCCTGCAAGCCTTGAAACCAAGCGAAAAGACCTCTGTAGAATCCTGATCAAAACCTTTAAGGAACCCTTACGGAACCCCCGAAGCCTAAAAACCCTTGAGTCCTAAACTTTCCTAAACCTTAAACCCCTAAGCCCTAAACCCCTAACCCCCAACCCTAAACTCCAGATCCCTAAAGACCTTTAAAGAGGGCCTGAGGAGCCCTTTCAAAGAGGGGCGCAAAGAAACCCTGGCCACTGGAATCCTTGAAGGAACCCTTCAATAAGGAACCCATGACGGACTCCTTTCAGGAGCCTTGTTAAAGAATCCCTTTAAAGAAGCTTTTTCTGAGGACGGCTTTAGGGAGTGTTTGGAGGAGCCCTCCCACCTTAAGGACGAAATGGATCCTAAAAGGGTTTAAGGCTCATATACCATATAGGGATTCATAGTATATGGGTATAGGGCCCCGACTGTTAAGGGTCATTTCGTCCTTCAGGCAGGAACCCTTTGAGGAGGCCCTTCAAGGAAGCTCCCTTTTGATTGGCTTTTGAATCACAGGTCCGACCAAGATCCAAATCCTTAAGCCCAAACTCTGAAGTCTTTAAGCAAGCCTCTTAAGGAACTCTTTAAAGGACCCCTAAACCTTAAACCCAAGACCCAAAACCCTAAACCCTAAACCCTTCTAAAGGACCCCTATGATACCAAAAGCCTAAAGCACCGGTCGCTGCAGGAGGCGGAAGCCGAGCACCTCATTGCAGAGGACGAGCGGCCGACCGTAGAAGACCTGAGGCTGGCGATCATTGGGGTTTTAGGGTTCCTTTAAGGGTTTAGGGTTTAGGGGTTCCTGTAAGGGTTCCTTTTATGGGTTCCGTTAAGGGCTCCCTTACGGGTTCCTTTAAGGGCGTTTTTTAGGGGTTTTTGGGGTTTAGGGTTTTAGGGGTCTATACGGTTTTAGGGGTTCTGCAGGGTTTTGGTGTTCTACAGTTTTGCGGGCTTTTGGGGCTTTGGGTTCTTGTGGTTTTGGGTTCAGGGGTGGCTTGAGGCCGGCGTTTTGGGAGCTTTGAGGGGTTGTTTTTGGGGTTTGGGCTAGGGTTTCGAGGCCATTATATACGATAAACACAATGAGGAACACCACAAAAGAGGTAAGTATTAAGGCCTCTATAATTATTGAGCGTGTTTTTAAGGTCTTTTGTAGGGTTTCAGAGGGTTGTTTAAGGTTTCTGTTCGGGTGTTCGACTGCTTTATTGGGTTTTGTTGGGGCCTCAGGGATTTTATGGATGTTTGGTCAGGGCTTTGGTGTTTTACAGGATTTTGGTCAGGGCACTAGGGTGTTTTAGAGGTTTTGTAGTGTGTCTGTTAGAGCTTTAGGGTTCTGTAGGATTTTAAATCAGGGCTTGGGGGCTTTATAGGCTTTGCACTAGGTTAGAGTTTTACAGTGTCCAAGGGTAGAAGGAGGGACCCTTAATAAGGACACCTAGGTATATACCCTTAGTATAGCTATTCCAAACCCATTGAATAGCCCATTATAGGGTAGGGGTCCCCATTACGGTTTTTTTTTTATTCCCCATTGACAGTGTTGTTGTTGGTGCTTTTTAGGTTTGCTCAGGGCTGTTATTCAGCTCTGGGGCTTTGTAGCACGGCAGGACACCCGTGGGACCAAAACAAAAGCAGGATGAGCGAATTTCGTGTGCCGGTGATAGCACTTCCTAATCCCTAAGTAAGCCCCGAACCCTAAACCAAGCCCTGCAGCCTGTCCACCCTTCAGCCGAGTACTTAACGGCTCCGCCGAAAGTCGAATCTTTCCTTCAGCCTAAAATATGTTTAACACGTGTTTTGGCGTTGTATAGCCCTTCTATACAGACCATGTACCGAGACCCCCCAACTGCCCACTCCTCCCCAACGAACCCTAGCGTGCAAAAGCCCAAAAAAACCCTCAGAACTCTCAGCCAAAGATCTGCAACCCTAAGGCCCCAGAGACCTGCAACCCTTAGGCCCCAAACTCAGAAGCCCTCCAGGGAACCCCCACCCTCCTCAGATCTTTCGGAGAGATGCAGAGAGAGGTGGATGAGACTTGTCCTGAAAGCCGGCGGCGGCATCTTCAAGGAAAAGGCGGGAGCTTGCATGACTAAAAGGCTTCGACCTTTGTCTATCCCAACGCCCAAACCACAAGCCCTATTATTGAAGCCTGAATAATTGCCAATATCGCTCCCGAGGGTTCCTTATACTTATACCGTGGAATGCCCCCAACCCTTTTCTAGTTGCAAGGCGCCAATTTGAAGGCCTAAGGTTTGGACTTGAGTGATCAGCGAAGTCAACCCGTAACGACCGCTAGTGTGTTTGTACTATGGTTCCTACAAGAAAGCCCGTTTAGGCTTCAGGCCCCTATGTTGAAACTGTGAACCCGAAACTTTAATTCAGCCTTACTACTATCCTGAACTCGTAAGTCTTGTCTACTTTGGATTCTTAGAGCTACGAGGGCCTAAACGCTACATCCTACAGTGCTCTTCGAGTTCAACCCTTGCCCCTCATAGTACCCAAAGGAAGCCCAAGCGACCCAACCCCAACCTGTAAACCCCAAATACCCTTAAACCCTAAACCCAGAGCCAATACTCCTCAATTCAGGAATATGCCATGATAGTAGGATGCCTAACATGATTGAATGTCCTTCAGAAATAGATATTGGAGCCTCTGGGAACCCCTGGGGGAGGTCATGCCTTAAACCCTAAACCCCCAAATACCCTTGACGCCTAAACCCCTAAACCCTAAAACTCTCCTACAGCCCTTAACCCTAAACCCCCAAACCCCAAACCTCAAACCCAAAGATAAACCCCGAACACCCTTCAACTTTAAAGCCCCTGGGGACAGGTCATGCCTTCCTTGGGTGAGATCAACGATCTCCTCCGCAGCCGCCGCGAGGATTCGTCCAGCTCCTCCTCCAGCTGACGGGGGAGACCGAAAAGGGTTTGTCTTATTGGCTGTAAACTCAACTTTTCAACTTTTGGGTTCTTATAAGGTAGTCGATTCTGAAAGTTTCAACCTTTATTTCCTTGGGTGTTGGGCCAGTGAGTTGTGAATAGGGCTCCCTTCAAGGGTACTACTGTATGGGGTTCGTTAGTGTTTAGGTTTTTGGGCTAAGTTTCCAGGTGTCTGGGTTGAATATAGGGGCCTGAATAATTACCTATACTATTTGTTCGGAGGGTTTCCTTTTTATAAGTATAGTACAATGTACCCCAAAACCCTATTCTAACTATTAAGGCGCTTGGGTCCAAGCACCAATATAGTAGCTACTGAATCGATATGTGTGCCAAAAAGCATATACGCTGCTAGTATTCGGACCCTTTGGGAGAGTTTAGCGTCTAGGGTAATTAAAAGCATCGAAGAATGGGGGGAAGTGGTTTTGTTTTGTCGGAATATGAATCGGAAGGGCAGCAGATGTCTGTACCTGAAATCTCATGAGCCTAGACCCAAAACCTTAACTCCCACGGCCCCGCAGCCCAAACCCTAAACCCTTGAGCCTTGCCCCTGCCATTTTCGCCCTCATCCCGAAAGGGCGTTCTGGTTTTAGGGGTTCAGAAGGCTTAGAAGGCTTTGATGCATGGTTTGTGAGGTGTTTGATAGGTGCGTTGAATGCACATTTATAGGGCTTTTGTGTAGGGCTTTGCAGGTTCGGGCTGGGCTTGAATACAATGCAGGAGCCCGAGTATTTCGAATAGGGTTGCTTAATATGTGTTTATAGCCGCCCTGTGGTGCGCGGGGTCCTGCAGACCCACGAGAGCATGCACATCATGACCAAGGGGGCCCTGGTGCTCCAGAAGTTGCCTCTGCAGACCTACGACGGCACCAATCAGCACACCTCCATCGGTCCGGTGAAAGTTCTTCCTTACGAAGACCCTGCGGTCTGGAAGCTCTCGCAAAGTGCGAGGACTACACTCTATGGATCCAAGGGCATCTCCTGGGCTGGCGGTCTTTGCCCGGCGTCGAATCCCCCACCGCTCCCGAAGCCGCAGAGCGACCTGCAGCCCGTGAACTACCACAGCCTGCCGGATGTCTTCTTTCGGGAGTTGCGGCCAGGGCTGTCAGCCTCTGTCGTGATGAACGCCGCAGAGGCTGACGGGGAGGCCTGCCTGGCGCAGAAGGTGTCGTACGTCGGCATCGTCCACACGGAGGCTCATGCATTCTCGTTCTTAAGGCTTCCTTTAAGAGTCCGAGTACACAATAATCATATATACTCTCGAAATGGTAACCCTACATAACTATTATCCGAAACCTAAGGGCCTACTATAGAAACCTACATAATTCCCAATATGAACCGCATGATTCCTTGTTACAGTATAGTATACCCCAAAACCCTATTCTAATTATTAAGGCCCCTGCATTAATAATTGGGTCCTCTGGGCCCTTTGGGCTTCGGTCCTGATAGCCCGATGGCTGACCCTGACGGATAGGATTCGGGGTTGAGCGTTCGGGGTTTAGGGACGGCTGGGGGGCTTGGATTCAGAATTCGGGATTTTAGATTAAATGTGTGGTTGACTTTCCGGTGTAGGCTTTCTGGCCTTGGAGCTGCAAAGCTTAGGGCCGCCTTAAATCCCAAACACTGCGTTAATCTTAAGCGCTAGACCCTAAAACCCGAAAGGCCCTGAATGCCAAAGCCTGCCCTGAGCCCGAAACCCTAAACTCCGAAGGCCCTAAACCGTAACCCTAAACGCTACCTTAGGCCCGGAACCGTAAACTCCACAAGCCATAAACCCTAAACCCCCTACACCCCCAAATTTGTAGAACCCTACAACCCTACAGAACCCGCAAGTCCTAAAGACACTCAAGCACCCCAAACCGGCCCTAGTATAGAGGCCGTAATATTGAGAATCGTGTCTCGGGGTATGTTATACTAGGTAGAATAAGGAGCCCCCCCAAAATAGCATGGGTAATTATTCAGGCACCTATATTATAGAACCCTACCATAGTTCCCTTATGGACCCCTGTAAGAAACCCCTTTAAAAGGAACCGCCAAAATAGTATAGGTAATTCTCAAGGGCCCTACATTAAAAGAATTAACTGTATGATACTCCTTGAACCCAACACCCTAAAACCCTAGAGGCCCTCAACACTAAACCCTAGAGGCCCTAAAGCCCTAAACCTTAAACCTTAAACACTAAACCCTAAAGCCCTTTAGTCCTAACACCCTAAACCCTAAAGCCCTTATGCCCTAATACCCTAAACCCTAAAGCCCTTAATCCCCCAAACTTCGGAGCTCCTCCCGGAAGCTGACATGGCCAAACTTTCGCGTAACGTCCACGCGGCGGGGGGGTCAAATCCGAATCCCAGGGCTCCCATCCTGGACCCAAAGCCCTTAAAGAGTTTAGGGCTTAGGGGGATTTAAGAGTTTAGGGTTTGGGGTTTAGGGTTTAAGAGGAGTCTAGGGTTAAGGGTTTAGAATAAACTCAAATCCAAAACCTGAAGTTGTATTTCAGACCTTATTACTCCTCTATCCTAAGTTCCCAACCTAATGAATTTGGCCCGCCCCACTGCAGCGGAGCAACTGCCACTGTCAGCCCGATCTCGCCACATGTAGAGCATACCCAGTAACTCCAAACTCCTTTCATTGAGGAGCATGCGTCAAGCAATAGAAAGAGGTCCTTCCTATAATTTACCGCGCCTTCGTTAATCGGGTTATGAAGTCTCTTGGTAGAGGCTCTTTTCATGGGTTTAGAGTTCGCGTTTGAAGAGGTAAAAGGCTGCTACACGGATTGCTTAGGGCTTCTATACCATTTAGGGAGTATGCGGTATGCGAGAATTCGATGTATCCGTTTTAGGGGCCTATTACTTGGGATGAAGGCTAGGGTTTCGTCGTTACCGGAAGCCTCAGACGAAGATCCGGAGGCATCTACAAGGTTGCTTGAAGGGCGTTAGGGTTTCGGGTAGATGTGATGTAGGGTTAAGGGTTTTGAGTGTAGGCGGTGTAGGGTTGGGGATGTTGAGGGCATTGTCAAGCTTGTGCGTTCGTATGGTCTTTTGACGATAACTCTACACTGCATTTCTTTTCGTGGTTACCATTGCTTCCTACCAAGACAGGAACCTAAACGAAGAATATAGTTAGTTCTACATTCTACGGCTCCAACCCTAAGATTGGGGGTGTCTTATGCTTTGGTGCTTTTTACGCCTGCTTGAAACGACATCAAGAAGCAAGGCATTTTAATTTTTCACGACGACAACCATTAGTTACGTTAGTTTTGAGTTATCTTGTATTGCGACCCCACAGAGCAAGGCTCTGCAACCCGAACACCCGGACCGTTTAGACCAAGGTGAGAAATCCGCAAGCCTGAATCCCCAACCAAAGCTGAGCAGAGCCTAAAAAATCGAATGCCCAGAGTAGCCCTAAATGTATTCCAACCCTCTAACCCTACATCCCAAAATCCCTAAACCTTCAAACCTAAACCTTAAACCCTAAAACCCAAAGCGCTTAAACCCGAAACCCTTCAAGTCTAAACTCTAGAACGGAGCAGCTCGGGCTGAAAAGTGCTCTCCGACCTTCGCAGAACATGCCTTTCACAGCGGCCGTGGAGCGATTTCTTGACTCTGGGGTTTTGGTTAGGGTCGAGGGTTTAGGATCTAAGTGTGTGTGTGTGTATATATATATACACATGTACATAGTTACGGGTTATGGGGTTTTTGGTTAAGGGCTTAGTGTGTGTATGTGGGTATGTTGGGGTTTAGTTGAGAGCTTGAGGCTGGCCTTGCAGTCGGGCGGCTTTAGAGCAAACCCACAGGGGGCCGTAAGTATTCTGTGAAGGTTTGACCCACATATAACGTACGCCAAGACCAGATTCTGATCAATATAGGGGACTTAATAGTCAGCATATGGTTTTGAGGTATACTATACTATACTATAGAATAAGCAACCCCAAAATAGAATTGATAATCCTTAGGGCCTCTACATGATTCAGGTCCTAAATTGGAGCCTCGACTGTTTGTCTTGTTTCTTCGTCGGATGCTCCGGCCGTTGCGGTGGCTGGGACAAAGGTTCCCTCAAGAAATTGGTCTTTTGCCGACGCTTCTCTGGCCCGGTGATGCCTGAAGGTTATATGTTTATATACACACACATACTTATATGAATACGTCATTGTGATTTGAGAGTTTGTGCGTCAAGTGTTACGCAGCTTACTCAAGCCTTAACCCGCGTGCCTGAAATTTAAGTCTGCGAGAGAAAGCTTAACCCCTAAGCTTGCAATGCGTTCAGTTTAATTAGACGAGAAATATTAAGATTCAAAGCTAAAACAAAAGTCTGAACGAAGGGTCCCGAGACTGAAGGCCATGCAGGTTTATTGGCTTGGATCCGTTTGGTTGAAGAGCATCCTCAACCCTAAACCGTCGGAGTTTGGATAAAGAGGGCTCATGAAGGGTGTCGGGTTATGGGGTTTGGGCATCTTCGCAATTAGGCAAGATAAAGAAGCCTCTCCTATTACTGTAGTGTCTGGGAATTCTGGCAATCTATGGCATGCGGTTTGGGATCTGCTTGTCTGCCTGTATTTCAATTTGTTTGTGTATTTCAAATTGATTTTTTCGCGCTTTAGAAATCTGCTCAACAGGCTTGAGCCAGGCATCCGCACCCTCAGTCCCAAAACCCCAAAACCCTAAACGCCCTCTGGGCTAGAAGGCGAGGCACCAAGACCTGCTTGGCTTGCTTGAGAATTTCGGGGCTCTGCCTCTGAGCCCTGCGCCCGAAACGTTGCCCAAGGCGAAAACAAGCGTCTTCTTTCTGATGCCATTGGAGTGTTTAGTCTTTCGGAAAACGATTTGGGAGTTTCTGAAAATGAGAAGGAACTCATCAAAGGAAGCCCATGAAAGCAAAAACCCTAAGGGTTCAAGTACCTAATAATCGTATACTCTCTCAAACACGAACCTACATAACTACTATCCTTAACCCGAGTACCTTGGGGTGATGCCATTGGAGAGTTCAGATCTTTTGGGAAAGTGATTTCGGGTGAAACCACGCTGCAGTTGAAGGAGATTTCAGGATTGCGAGTTTAGGCGAGGCTATAAGGGTTTCGCCGGATCCAGGGAGCCAGGGTTTCAGGACTTGGACTTGGGTTTTGAGTTGTAGCCTGGTGCACCTGGTTCGCCTCGGCTGGCACGAGGACAAGGATAAGTGCACGGCAAGCTGCACGGGCGAGATCATCATGGTGCAGCCGGCTGAAAGCTCCACGTTTGGAGAGCTGCATTGCCCAGTGGTGCGGCCGTCGCCGATATCAGCGAGAGCACCTGCTGGCTGTGGCGAGGAGGAATGTGCAGCCTTCAAGGGCCCGGCCCGTGTCAGCCGATTCCAGATGTGGAGCGAGTCGCAGAGGAGGCTTTGCAAGAGGCGCGGACTGACGGAGATGACCGGCGGAGTCCTACCGGCGGTTTCTCTGCATCTTCAAGTTATTACGGGCAGACCTGTTCTCCCTGGGGCCCTAGGGTGCTTGGCGTGGACTAGCCAGCTGAAAGCAGTGTGCGCGCGGCCTTCAGTATTTAGGGCGTGGCATTGGTCATTCGCAACGAGGCCGCTCCCCAGGTGCCGGCGATCCGCGACCAGAACGGGATGCCTGGTGCTGCGATCACCTTGACTGTACGGGGAGAGGCAACGTCGGGCTGAGGGGTTTAGGGTTCTAGGGGTGTTGGGGGTTTCGGGTTTTGTGGTTTAGGGCTTGGGGGGTTTAGGGGTTCAGGGCATACATGTTCTGACTCTTAGACTGGAGAGGCCTCAAACCCACGAGAGGCCCGATGTGCTAGGAGTGTAGTAGCAATATAGGCACCGGAATGGGATATTACAAGACTATTCGCTTATAGGTGATATATGGTTATACGGCAATGTACCCCAGGATCCTCTTCTAAGATCCACAAACCCAAAAACCCTGAGCCCGTGAACCCTAAGCCTTAATCCCTTAATTAACCCCTGAACAATTAAACCCCAAGCCCTTAGACCCTAAACCCTCAAACTCTGAATCCTTATACCCTAAATTGCTAAGGCTCCGGTGAGGCCCTTTCTGGCTTCCGCGGTAGTTAACTCCACACCGCACGAGGCCGAAGGTGTCAGTGCCACCCCCTGCGAAGGAACCAGCCATAAGGGTGCCTTTAAAGGGCTCTATGTATGTGTCCCTTTAAGGGCACCCTTTAGAGCTCCTTCATTGGATTCATGCATGGGAAGCCACCACCTGCACCATTCAGAATACGGTTTTGGGCTGAGCTGGTGTTCGAGCCTCCAGTATGCATTAAGGTGCCTGATACAACGAGGCATTATGCAAAGGTAGGGTAACTAGAACCTCAGCGAGGGAAAATCCTCTAACCGAAAACCCTCAACTCTAAACCCCAAACCCTAGACCCCTAAACCCTAAACCCCCAAACCTGAAACCCCTGAACCCTAGACGACCCTAGACGGCCCCTAAACCTCCTCAAACCGAACACAGAGACCCCAAAGCACCCGGGAGGACCTTATCGAGCGTGCACCTGAGATCAGTGCTCTCTGTTCTAGGTATCGATTCGGGGGGGGGGAGGGAGGGGTGGGTATTTAGCTTCCGTGACTGTTTAGTTTGGGGCCCTAATGATACAGAGTTATGGGATACTGTTGATGATAAAAATCCTGCATTACCCATTGTAGGTAATTCACCATAATTCCCATAGTTTAGGGTCCTTAAGGTCATGCAGGATTTATATCATCAGCCGTATTATGGGGACATATGGGGGCTGCTGAAAACTACACCTGGTGTCGGGTTTCCGAGTCGCGGGATTAGAGTTGAAGACTTATGTTGACGGTTTATCATTTCCTACAAGGCACCCAGAAAGTCAGGATTCCTTCTACTTCGGCTGATGATATAAATCCCGGATTACCTTAAGGATCCTGAACTATGGGAACAATGGCATATTCTTACTCTGGGTAATGCAGAATTTATATCATCAACAGTTTCAGTTTTGCTGGAGGGCATTCGGATATCAATGTTCCAAGTTTCTGGCTTCTACCCTAAGCTGAAATTAAGTACTGGTCGATGTATTTCGAGGAGGCAGCCCATTCCAAGAATTCGGTTCCGGATTAAGCATGCAGGTTCAGGGATTTGTAGGGCTTGGGGTATCGGGTTTCGGGTTATCTAGGTTTAGGGTTTACGGTTTAGGGTTCGGGTTTAGGATTTTGGGTTTAGGTTCGAGATATCGGTTTCGGGTTCAGGTTTAAGTTTTCGGTTTGTGGGTTTACGACATAGGGATCTGGCTTGGTGCGACGGGTTGGATTAGCTTTGGAGCGGGCGCAGACCCGCACGTCCACATTGGGGGTTTGGGTTTCCGTATTCGTATTATAATACGGAGTAGCCGATCCTGGGCCTATTTGTCACTGCAATACCCGTGCGAGCTGACAAAGCGCCACACCGTGCTGATGCCACATGCTTCCTTCGTGCTGCCTTTGGACGTTCTTAACCCTATATACCCTAGACAGCCCTAAACCCTACTCCCAATGCAAACCTTAAATCCCTGAACCTTCATATAACCTAAGCCCCAAACCTCCTTTTTAGACCCTTGAACCCTAACACCCTAAGCCCGAAACCCTAAGCCCTAAACCCCAAGCCCGACACCCTAAACCCTAAAACCCCCAAGAACGCCCGAGTGAAGTGAAGTCTTATGCTACGCCGAGGCCTTCTCCATCCGATGCGCCTGCAGATCACCTTTGTCCACGAGGTGGCTTCAGTGACCTTAATATGGAGCCCTAAATAATTACCAATACTTTTTTGGGGGGTTCCTTATTATAACTACAGTATAATGGCCAAAGCCCTATTCTAATCATTAAGGCCCCTATATTGCGGTCCCACACTCTTAAAGTGCCCTGGTTGCCAAATTGCTCTTCTTTGCTTTGAGGGCTTTGAACATAGGCGCCTTGATGTACTTGGAAGAGGGTTTTGCGCCACAGCTCCGCCTGCAGAGAGTCCAATTACCCCACGGGTCCAAAGGACCCAATAATTAGGTACTTAGTTTTAAGATTTTAGTTATGTCGGTCACTATTTGGGAGAGTGTATGATAATTAGGTACTTGGACCCTTAGGGTTACAGGGTAGCCCAATCGTAATCGTGGGCGGGGTTCACAACTCTTTGACCTCTTAGACATGGAACCGGAAGCAAATGCTTCCAGACGGAGCGTGACTTGGCAGGGGTCCCTAAGGACACTTTTCCTGAGAAAGAGAGAGAGAGAGAGAGAGAGAGAGAGAGAGAGAGAGACCTTTCAGCTTGGCTTCTGAGAGGGTTAAGTCCCGTCGAGGTTCTAGCTTAGGAAGGCTCCCTTGCCCTGCTCGCACCCTCGACCTTCGCAGTTTTCACATTTTCCACAGTTTTAGGCATGATCGTAGCCTTAGGATTCGCCATGGCGGACAACGCCGGCCATGACGGCGCAGATCGTCCAAGCGCCGGCGACCGTGTGAGTCGCACGCGACCGCCGTGGGTAGAGGCCGCCTTAGCGGCGATGCCCAACGCAGGCGGACGGCTATATGACACTATGAGCTACGACTGCAATAGTCTAAGTCTGCAGTGGTACGTTCTTGCGTTGAGGCCCCGACGTGAGAGATTCTGTCACAGATCTTTGTACCTATGTCGAGGAAGTCAAGACATTCAGAGCTTCTTCTGTGCAAGTTGTGCCCACAATGGGACAAGACGAGGGGCTATCGTACGGCTCTTACCTATCCCGAACCTTCTATCCTACACCAAGAACCCTAAGCCCTCATAAAATTAGACGCTACTTGTAATGGAACCTAAGGCCTAAGCCCTAAACCCCTAAACCCCTAAACCCCTAAACCCCTAAACCCCTAAACCCCTAACCCCCTAAACCCCTAAACCCTAAACCCCTAAACCCCTAAACTTAAACCCCGAAGCCTGAGGGATAAGAAAGCCCGAAAAGCCTCGATCCCTAAGCTCCTGCGGCTCCAACGCAAGGGCAGCCCCTCACAGCTTGCAGCCCCAAGACCACACAATAAGCGCTAAGCCCTATAAAGTTTGTAATGTAGGAAGCTGATTGAGAAACCTTGGGCCTTTGTTCGGGCTCCTTATATGAACCCTACTCTACTCTGGGTTATTGGCCCAGTGTTTATAAAATCAGGTTCCTACATTATCCTGAACCTTCAACCCTAAACCCCTGAACCCTAAACCCTAAACCCCTAAACCCCCTAAACCCCTAAACCCTCCCCTAGATCCTAAACCCGAAAACCTTAAGCCCTTTTACCCTGGAGCTCCTCCTTGGGGAGTCTTTCGTAGCCCTTCTGCATGCCTGCCCTTCCTCCTCCTTGCTTCGCTTTGCAGCTTTTCAGGGAATCAGGGTGTGGTAGGGTTTTGCTATCAGGGTTTAGGGTTTAGGGTTTAGGATTTTGCTATCAGGGTTTAGAGGTTTTGGGGCTTCAAGGAATCTTCGTTTCGCAGTTTATAGGATTTCAGACGCAGGGTGTGGGGGGTTCTGTGTGTTTGGGGCATAAGAGTTTAGGGTTTAGGCTTCGGGAATAGAGTTTAGGGTCTTAGGGCTCGAAGTCTGTCCCGTTTTTTAGGGCTTTGGGGCTAGGGATTTAGCGTTTTATTTTACAGACCAAGCTTCCTTGCCGGAAAGTTGTCGTGCAATAATCTGGTCGGAGCGTAACCCGAGATCAAGAGCTTGCACCAGGGTTTGCTTGTCGACTCGCCCGTCACTTGCCGCTATTGATTGATCTCGGGGGGCCCCGACCTTAAAGCGCTGAATCCTTGGAACAAAGAGACCTGTAGTCTAAGATCCTTTATCGGAACCCTTGTAGGAATCCTTGAAAGGATCCCTTCAAACAGGAACCCTTACGGAATGCCTTGGCGCGACCCCCTAAACCCCAAACTGCATACCCATGCATCCTCAATCCTCAGCCCTAAGCCTAAAAGCCTGTAACGCTTGAAGGAACCCTGAAACTCTAAACCTCAAAACCGCTTGAAGAAGGACCTTTGGGACCTTTGGGATGTAAGCCTAATCCGAAGCCCTGGCAAACCCCAAGTTCCTGAAACCCTGAAGCCCTACACCCTCAAATTAAAATCTGAAGCCTTAGAGGAAACCTGAATCCAGGCCTTCCCGGCTTCGAAGAAGGCGACGAGGCCCTGATGACGGACGATTTGGTCGGGGTGTTGAGGAAAGGGGTCTAGAAGGCGTCTACAAGGCTTCTAAGGAGGTTTTGGGCATTGTCTGTTATGGGTTTGGGCATTTAGGGCTGTTAGGGCAAGGTTTGCAAGCTGAAATCCAAACAGGCTTAGCATGTTGAGGAAATATGTCCAGAAGCCAAGGGCATATGCATATTTACGGATGTCATATCAAGGCCCTGGGAATTTGCACTGGTTGTCGTGGCCAGGGTAGTCTTTTTTGGGTTACTGTCTTGGGGATTTGGTGTTCAACAAGTCCGCTTGCTTGTGTCTCTAAGGCTTTCCACAGGCTCAGGGTACCAAGTCGTAGCGGCCTGCTCGCATGCCTTACTCTGTATACCGCTCTATCCCTAAAGTCCGCTCAAGGCCGAGTGCCGCCGGCCCGGGTGAAGTCCTTGCACCAGAAGAAGCCCATGCAGGTTAAGTACGGCAAGAGCAAGGGTGCACAGACCTACCCCTTTGTGGCGGAAGAGGTCAAAGCATATCAGCTTGCTTGGATCAACTACTGGCTTCGGGCGTCGCCAATGCCTACCAGCAGTTGCGACACTGCGATGTGCCCGTGCTCTGCTGCCAACTGAAGCTTCGGAGCCAACTCAGGAGCCGGTGACTGGATCTGAGCCGTAGCATTCTGCATATCATGGCAGCATCCATCCTTAAGGACGAAATGAACCCTAAAACGGTTTAAGGTTCATATACCATATAGGGATTCATAGTATATGGGTATAGGGCCCTATACTTTTAAAGGTCATTTGGTCCTTCAGGATTCAGCCATGGAGAATGTCTGCTGCGTTAAGCTCGTTTCTTGTTCATCAACATCGGACCTGAAACTCGCGCTGGGTTCTGGTCAAGGAATGTCCATTAAGTTACCGTGACACTTTAAGGGATCCGTAAGGCTGAGTTCCTTGAAGGGTATAAGGTGTAAGGTTTATAAGTTACCATAATTGGGATCTATATTAAATCATCTGGTTGGTTCCTGGAGTCTCGGATGAGTGCGAACCTGAATATTGAAAGCCCTAGAGCCACGCCCCAAACCCGGATCTCCCCCATCTGAGGGCCTTCTTACAGAGGAGGGTTTAGCCCTAAAGCTTTCTGCCAGGAAGGGCCTGTGGGGTGCAGGGGCTAGTCGGTGAGGGTTTAGGGTTTAGGCTGTATCAAGGGGTCCAATCCGACTGTCTGGCTTCTGGCGAAGGGCTATGTGCTTCGGCTTCACCCTGTAGCCCGAAGAAGGACCCAGAACCGAGAAGAGATCTGCATCATTGGGCTTGCGCTGACTTTGCACGCAGATGTTGGTGACTAGGGATATTGGTTTAGACTTAAAGGTTTCTGGTGAGGTGGACCCCGAATGCTGCGAAGGTTACAATCCCCAGCTGCGACGCAGTGGTAAGTACATACGCAACATGGGTCAAGCCACTAGGACAAGGATTAAGAAGCCAAGAGATGCTTGCCTGACTACGGTAACCTGAGTCACATAAGCTCAGTTCCAATTGTTCGAGACCTTAAATCTTTTATAGAACTCTTCGAGGTCACTTAAAATATCATTAGAACGAAGCTTCAAGGGAACCCCGACACACAATGCCAGTCGAAAGACATCTCCAGCATCATGTATGAGGCCGACGGACCACTATGGGGTGCTGGTTCAGCTGGAGCCGATCGTGGTATGGGACTCAGCCGTAAGATCTCAAGGTTGTAATGTGTAGTCCACGGTGCGACGGATGGGTCTAGTGGCCTCTTAGTCGGATTTAAGATTGGAATAGTTTTGGGGCTTTGGGCTGTGAGACTGCTATGCTAGGGAATCGGATGTGTTGTTTCTCTGATTGCACAGTGCGAATCTGAAACAAAGCCCACCCCAGAGCTTTGCGAAAGCAATTGATGCCACGAGTGTGGCAAGTTCTACACCCTTAAACCCACACCCTTCACCCTACCCCCTAAACCTGAGTCCGATGCTGTGGATCCCCTCAAGATGATAGGATGGAACGAATGTATAGCAATCTTGATACCGAGTCCGAAACACGAACCCCGAGTCCCAAAGCCTCAACCCTACTCTTGCCTGCAGAAGTGTACGAAGAGCCCCAACCCTTCACCCTGAACCCTAAATCCCGTTCCCTAAATCATGGCCCCTAAATGAGTGTGCATGAAGTCAGATCTTAGGTACGCTGTAGGGCTTATCGGCTTCGACCTTGTGCGCGTTTCGGGTTCATCATTGACGGGAGCTAGGGTTTAGGGTTGAGGGTCACGGTGTTTCGTTGGATTAAGTTGGTGATAGGAATCTGGAATCTGGGTTTCGGTACCCGCTCGGCAATTCAGACCCCAGTGTAGTCCCAATCCGGGCTGATTACCCTGGTCTTCCAACCCCAAAAACCTAAGCCCTGAATCAACATGTTGTGGTTGTTGGTGTTTCGATGCTTTCGGAGTTCTTGTCGAGTTGACCAGGGGCCCTTAAGGACCAACTGACTCTTGAAAGTAAGGGGCCTGTAACCCTTGTACTATGAATCCTATAGTTCGTACACTATATGAACTATGAACCCTATATCCTTAGTATGAATCCCTGCATGGCTACACTGTATGGCCTTTGAACCTTGTTAAACCCTTTTAGGGTTTAATTCGTTCGTAAGGGCCTCCGCGGACGTGCTTTGTTCCAGGCTTCGGGCAACAGCTTGACAACAGATGGTATATGTGTACCTTAACTGTTCCTGTGTCACGAGTACATAGGTACGAAGTGAACTTGCTTGACAACCGTATTCAGCTCCTTAGATAGCGAATGGGAGAACTTTAAACTTTTTGGCCACGCAAATGTATAGAAATCAACAATTACATAACTACATAAATACATATATATGTATATACAGACATATTACATCTATATGAGACAATTTGAACTTTTTGGGACCTGGTTGTTGAAGAAGAGAGGTTCAGACTTTAAGGAGCCGTGGAAAAGATGACCTGGATACCGGGAAGCCCAGAACCTGACTCTCAACCTACCTTAACCCGGAATAACCTACCTTTTAAGGACATATATAACCCAAAGGGTCCAAGTATCATCATGGTATATACTTAGACCCCCAAAATGCCCTATAAGTATATACCAGAATGATACTTGGATCCTTTGGGTAAGGAAATCATCCTAAGGAGCCCTAAATAGGTAGGTTATTCAGGGTTAAGGTATACGCGCAAACGGTTTAGGGAAGGGTTTGGGTTTCAGTGCTTTTAGGGTTTAGGGCTTGAGGGTTTAGGGCTTTAGGTCTTTGGGGCTTTAGGGTTTAATTCAGGGTTTTAGGGCTTTAGGGTATGCCCTAAACCCTGGCCCTAACCCTAAACCCTAATCCTAGAACTGGCAGCTTCAAGACCAGCACTCAGAAGCCTGTAGAGGGTCCCAAGTACTATAGGGGCCTCAATAAATACTGGGTGGTTCCTAGTATATGGGTCCCCAAAAACCCTATTCGAATCATTAAGGCACCTATAGTACGCCCCCTGAATCCCAAATTGTGGGCTCTTCGTCACTGAGCGAGTGTGTTGGGAAGAAACGACGATATATTAGAGGCAGGAATGTGCACAGTAAAATTGATTTCAGGGATCCTTATTGCAGAAAGTACCCCGAAACCCTATTCTGCATCTGAATTGCCCAGGTCACGCTGCTGCCCGGACACATCAGGACCGAGGGCGCCTCGCGTGCTTGTGGGATCTTTGCAGTATAAAATCAACCAACGCGCTTTGCACTCAGAGCTCCAAAGCCTAAACCTCACACCCTAAAGCCTACAGTAAGCTGCCTAAACCCTAAATCCTAAACCCTAAACCCTAAAGCCTAAGCTGTGGGCAGGCAGGTTTTACGGTGTTTTTGGAGTGTAGGTTTCAGGAAGTTTGAGGCTCAGGATTTAGGAGTTTCCAAAAATGGGGGACCTTTATAGAGTACCCTAAATGGTGGGACCCTTATTATAAGGACACCTAAACTAAGGTACCCTAATCTTCGGAAATTCCCATTTAGGGATAAGTATAGGGTTTTAGGTCGGACGGCTTAGAGCTTGGGGTTTGGGGGAAAGGGTAGCGCTTGGTGCCTGGGCTGAAGGGCTTAGGGATCGTACCCTAAGGGTCCAAAGGACCCAGTAATCAGGTACTTGGGTTTAGGATAGTAGTTATGTAGCTCAAGATGTATGAGGGTATATGATGATTAGGTACTTGGACCCCTAGGGGTAGGGCTTTGGGCTTAGGCTTACGGGTTCAGGCATCCGGGCGTGAGCATATGCATATGCTTGTGGCAACATCGACAACAGCAGCAAAAGCCCCAACATCACCAGCAGCAATAATTTTTGAAATTAGGGGTTTAGGTCCCGCAGAACCCGGGATAAGGGCTTCAAACTCACGGTCTTTGTTGCGTGCTTAGTTATTGAGTTACTGCTTCTCCTTCCACTCCACCCATTTCACATGCTTCACCTGCAGGAGCTTGATACATATTCGAGACCAAGCAGCCCGGGACCCAGTTTTTCTTGGTAGCTGATTGGATACACTTTACACTTCTTGGGAATTGAGGGTTTAGGGTTTAGGGTGACAATATGACCCACTATAAAACTGAAAGTGTACACCTTTTGGGGCTTATGACCTCAGCAACTAAGTTTTCCTCTCGCTCGACTTGGGAGTCCGCCTTGAGAGCCTGAGACTGAAGATCGCACTACATGGGGTTCTGGAGCATTAGGGCCCTTCATTGAATTGAAGCAGTCTGGGCTCGATATAGCTATACTCCAGCGTACTTCCTCAATAAGCGTAGGATATATATCTTTAAATAAGTACGCGATAATGTACTCCCTATGTAAGCATGCAGAGTTTTGGGCTTGTAATATCACTCCGCCATTGTTTCGGACTTTCTGAGTAATTACCGAAGACATATTATGTGCTTGTCGCAAAAGTTCAGCCCTGTACCTACACCCGTAAGTCACGTCCTACCTACAAACGGGCGTTTGGGGTTTAGGGATTTTTGTGCTGTTTTTTGATATCGGGTCCTGGTATCAGACACGAAGGTAGCCAAGGAAAGGACCTACAGTTGGACACCCGAAGTCTGATATGCCCCGGCCTGACCCCTAAACCTTAAACCTCAAACGCTAAACCCTACCTACGAGCCTCCAGCCCTGTAAACCCTAGCTATAGTTGCATCCTTTGAATAAGCCTACCATATGGGTGGTTGTCAAACTTAAGGTCCCTTTTTAGGCACCCTAAACAGTAGGTGCCGTATTCTAATAGGGACCCAAAAGGGTACCACAATTTTGACAACCACCCATATGTGCCTTCAGAGTGAGAGTCTTGGTGCAGTCTATACTAATGCATATGCTTGTCTAAGAATTCTTAATGGTACTGTTCATCCTGCAACCCTAAGCCCTCATGAACATTATTGTTCATCTTGCAGGCTTGTGCGATAAGGGGCCTGAAAATTACCTATACTATTTTGAAATTTGTTGTTTTTTGGGAGGGGGGAGGGGGGGGGTTCTTTCGTATAGCTTATAGTATAATAGACCCCAAAACACTATTTTACTTATTAAGGCCCCCACAGTATATTGCAGGCCATGGTCCTATGCCATACGAATGCTCGCGCCACGCCCAGGAATACATTCGCGTCCGTGTGGAGGAAGCAGGTGAAGCATCGAGTAGTAGTTCCGCGGTGGGGGCCCCAAGCTGGTGGAGAGGCAGAGAGTTCGGGGGCCGTTCCTGTGTAGTGTAGGAACCTGATTAAGAAACCCTGGGCCTATAACCCCAAAACAGCAGAGAGATTGGGCTGTCCCTCTGTGCCCCACACATCAAAAGGTAAATCGCCATGGCATTATTTCATAAGCGTAGATCCCCAGTTAGTCAGCGCCTTAACAAAAATTCTCCCCTTACAGTCCTTATTAAGGAAGGGGAGAAGGGTTGTCTGTGCTCCCGGCCCAAGTTGCAGGGTCTGTGTAGTCAGCTAGAGGAATTGGGCTGGATTTAGAGCTTGCGGTTTAGAATTTGAGTGTGGGGCTGAGGCTTGAGAGTTTGGGAATGGGCGAACACAACGGAGTATGGACGTGGCTTTTGGGGTGCATTTCGTCTTTAAGGGCAGGGTTCTTGAGGGTTTGCGCGCTTGGGGTTTAAGTTTACTCAGATCAGCCTCCCCGATACGAGGGTCTCCTGATTAAACCTGATGGAAAGTCCCTTTAGGGTTTAGGCTTTAGGGTTTAGGCTTTAGGGTTTTAGTAGGGTGGTTTAGGGTTTAGGGGCCCGAAGCTCAATGAAAGCCCTAAGCCGCAATCGCTACAAATACAAAACACAGAACCACGAGACAAACTCGCACGCCGTGTGGGGCTCTCGAGATGTTTGCCGCTGATCGGACAAGGTCCCGCACCCTTGTATTTAAACCCTGAAGCGCGTGTTTCCAAGGCGCCGACTTCCGCACCCCACCGCCGTGCGACATCACCGTGGATGGGTAACCTTCGAGTGCCTCGGATGCAACCTTCATCCCAGGGTAAAGGGAGGGACCCTTAATAAGGACCCCTAGGTATATACCCTCAATATAGCTGTCATGTACCCATGATATAGCCCATTATAGGGTAGGGGTCCCCATCAAGGGTCCCTCCTTTGCCCCTTTGACTTCAGAGCTTCCAATATCCCTTGATTAAAAACGGAGCTGCCGATTGTAATAGGATCCCTGGCATGATCCTAAATTCGGTATATATTTCCTTAGTTAAGGGATGCTGAAGATTTGGGAAATAAAGTCCGTGAACTAGGTCCTCTTACCTTTTGAGGGTCGAGGGCTAAGCTCATAGGAGGCCAAAAGGGGTGTTAGCCAATGGGGGTTTAGTAGGGATTAGGGTTCCCATAATGGGGTTCATATTAAGGAATCCCTACCCCAAGAATCTTAAACCCCCGTCTGGCCTCCCATCATAAGCGATGTTTAGGGTAAGTTGGAGCCCAGAAGCCGGCTATACAACGTTGCTTCAAGAGGATCTTACACCCGCAGCCACGGCCTGCTAACCCAAAAACCTAAGTTACAGCACTCCTCAGGGAACCCCTGGGGCGGGACCCTCAAAAAAGGGTCCTAAAGGCAACCTCACCGAACCCCTGAGGCCCAGAAGAGGAATCAACACCCAAACCCCTGAGACACCACATTTCTGTTGAGCTCTCCATGCCCCCAAAAGACCTCTTGATTTACTCCGGTTGGTGATATACATCCTGCATTACGTGAAGGACCTTAAGCTATGGGAATTACGGTATATTCCCTATTATGGGTAATGCAGGGTTTATATCATCAACAGTAGGTTCCTGAGTAGTACTATTTGGAGCTTTTTCTTTTTGGGGTCCCTGATTGAAGCCGACTAGGAAGAAGGGTACCCTTACATATTCTCAAGGGGCTACTGGGGAACCTACCCTTATACAGCCCAGGAGACCTTAGGCCTCAAACCCTAAACCCAAAAACCCCAAACCCCCTACCTATAGTCTCCATTGTAGTCCGTTTTTAGATAACCAGTTTTATGGCTAGGACCCTATAATCGAGATTTTCGTAAAGCAAAAACAGGAACTACAATGGAGACTATAGGTTAAACCTAAACCCTGAACCTTGTACTCAAGAGGAATCACTCTGCCTGAGGTCTCCCTGCCGGTTCTACGCTTGAGTGCTGCCGCGAGCCCTGACGATGGCGAGGATAGCTGCATCCTAATGGTCGAGGACCGGGAAGGTTTGGGGTTTGGGGTTTAGGGTTTAGGGGTTTAGGGGTTTGGGGTGTTAAGGTTATGGTCGAGGACGGCTTGCTTATTCCCTTTCAAGAGGCCTCTAAATATGGAGTAGATGGAGGCTTCGGAATTTGAGTTCAAGGCTGAAGGCTTACAAACCCTAAACCCTAACCCCGTAACCCTAAACCTTAAGCCCTGAACCCTGAACCCCAAATCCTAGCCTTGAACCCTAACCCCAAATTCTGAATCCCAGAAGCACTCGAGGACTTTTGCCTCAGCGCCGCTGCCGCCTCGGGTCTCCTCGCAGAGGCATCTACTATCTGTCACGGAGCCCTGAGAATTTGGGGTTTAGGGTTAAGGGCTTATGGTGCTTGGCGTTTAAAGTTTATGGGATTGAAGGATATTTAAGGTTTAGGGTTGAGGATTTAGGGTTTAGGGTTTAGGGGTGGGATTGACGACTTCGTGTTTCATATTTGGGCGGTCCCAGGTCTGTCTGTGAGGTTTTGTCGGGTTTTGTTTCGAGCGTCGGTTCTTTCTGGATTTGTTCCGGCTTAGCTGACGCTTTTTCCGATGTCGTGTTGTGTTTGGAGGGTCGCCCAAGTTTTACACGACCTGTTTCAAAGTGACACAGTACGAGCAGAGAGGACGAGCAAACTCCTGCACAACCGTGCCAACAAACGACGGCAACAAGGACAACACGAATCGTCTTGATGTTTGATCACTCTTATCTAAAACTATCTGCCGATTATCCCGTCTGTCCTCTGTCGGCCTATCTATATCAATCTATCTATCCTCTTTTTCCATCTGTCTGCTTATGCATAATAACAATAAGAAGAAATAGCGGCAACACTGTACTATATCTAACTACAAACATATGTATATACATATGTACAGATAGCATGTATGTATGTATGCATGTATGTATGTGTGTAAGTAAGTAAGTAAGTAAGTAAGTAAGTATGTATGTATGTATGTATGTATGTATGTATGTATGTATGTACATGCTTATCGGACTATCGATTTTCTGCCTAGCTATCTTACCTTATCTTGTCGCGTCCCGTCCTAACGTTCCTGCCGCGCCCTGTCCTGTCTTATCTGATCCGAATTATCCTATCCTACCCTATCCTATCCTACCCGATCTTGCGTGAGCCTATGCCTGTTGCACGGTCAAAGAAACACATGCTTATCCTGCACCTGTACCAGCATTTTCAGCAACAGTGGTAAATATAGTTTCTGTCGCGGTATCAACATTGCCGACAGACGACTCCATCGTTACACTCATCATATTGTTGTACAAGCATGATGCGTTTCATGGCATTCTGTGTAACTTCTTGCAGTGGGAGATGTAGCCTGATATACATTAGTGCTTGGGTTTACAGTTTGGGGCTTATGCACCTATGAAGGCAGCGATGTGTTGCCAGCCTTCCACAACAGCAGAGCAGGCAAGCCGTGCAGGGATACAAGAGAGAGTCCTAAACCCATAAAGCCGACCAATACGCTTGTGATGCTTCGCCCCGAAACGGTAAAGGAGGGGTGGAGTCCAAAGGCTTGAACAAATAGCGTGTGAGAGATCGTGAGAATAAATATCTTCCGTAAGTCCTTTGTATTCGGCGTGAGACTAGGATGCTCAGTAGTGCCCTTATCACCTTTTGGTAGTCCTAGGTTCCTGAAAAAGTTACCCAATACCAAAAAAGGAGCTCTTTTTATTCCTAGGATACTGGGCATCCTAGGAGAGAGGAGAGATTGGGGATCCAGGATTCTTTGGCCATTGGTTGGTAGGGAATGGAAGAATAGTAGTAGTAGTAGTAGTAGTAGTAGTAGTAGTAGTAGTAGTAGTAGTAGTAGTAGTAGTAGTAGTAGTAGTATGTAGTAGTAGTAGTAGTAGTAGTAGTAGTAGTAGTAGTAGTAGTAGTAGTAGTAGTAGTAGTAGTAGTAGTAGTAGTAGTAGTAGTAGTAGTAGTAGTAGTAGTAGTAGAAGTAGTAGTAGTAGTAGAGTAGTAGTAGTAGTAGTAGTAGTAGTAGTAGTAGTAGTAGTAGTAGTAGTAGTAGTAGTAGTAGTAGTAGTAGTAGTAGTAGTAGTAGTAGTAGCTTACCTTTGGTTAGTAGGGAACGGACGAATGGTAGTAATAGTAGTAATAATTGTATCGCATTCCTCCATTCCTTACCTAACCAAAGGTATGTTCTAAGGGGCTGCAGGGGTTTTAGGATGCACTGTTTGTTGGGGCTTCAGAGCTTCAGGGTTTAGAAATGTGTAGGGCCCTGTTCCAAACCGTTTAGGGGTATGCTACACTATAAGTATAATAAGGAACCGTGAGAATGGTATAGGTAGTTATTATAATTATTCAGGACCCGATATTAAACCCAAAACCTTGCATATTAAACCGAGAATGGTAAACCACCTAGGATCCCAAGTAGCTACACAGCTACCAGGTTTTGGGCGTTAAGGTTTGCTTATGTAGGGTGTAAATAGTGTTTAGGGTTACAGAGACGTGTGGTTTTGGGGTTTAGGGATTGGGTTTAGTCTGCAGAGTTTATGGTTACATAGTACCTGCTTTTTACGGCTTACAATTCCTTACTTGCAGGGATCCATAAGCTTAAATGGCAGGTTGCTGACCACATTCAATACGAAGGTAGCCTGGCAGTCAATTGTTTCGGTAACTGGATCCCGTGACTGTGGCGCACGGCACCATGCTGAAGTCAAGTTACGCGCCTCGTTTCTGTCCCTTTGGATCGATAGAATAGGGTTTGGAGGTATATTATATTCTACTGTATTGTAATAAGGAGCCCCCAAAATATAGTACCGGTAATTGATTAGGCCCCTAATATATAGAACCCTACTATAGAACCCTTATAGAGCCCTTTATAAGGAACCCTTTAAAGGAACCCAAAAATAGTATTGGTAATTATGTTAAGAAGCACTGCCATCCGCAGCCCGGACTTTGCCGGCGGCTTTGGGGAAACCTAGCTCCTTTTTGATGCTGGTACTACCTTAAGGACGAAGTGAACCCTAAAAGGGGTTAAGGCCTTAAGGTTCATATACCATATAGGGATTCATGGTATATTGGTATAGGGCCCCTACTTTTAAGGGTCATTTAGTCCTGCAGGATGTGTCAATGGTTTCTGCGCCAGCGCGAAAACAAAATTATAGAGGAATATACCCCGCAGCCCTATTCTAACTAGCAAGGGTAGCCTGTGAATCACTACTACATTACTACATCGACCTCGGATGCTACATCATGCAGGGTGCGAAGTCGCATTTCTCCGTCAACATTTACCACTATTGCAAGGTTAACTAGGATGCCCAGCATTACCCTTATTCCCTTTTTGCAGTCCTAGATTCCTTACAAAGTTACCCAGCCTTTTTTATTCCTAGCTTACTGGGCATCCTAGTTAAGGCTCTGAGGGTTGAGCGGGTATGTGGAAGTACCCCCAATACGGGAGTTTCCGAACAATTGGGGGTACCCTAATTTGGGGTGTCCTTATAATAAGGATCCCACTATTTAGGGCACTAGATTAGGATCCCCCCTTATTTTCGGAAACCCCCCATATAGGTACTGTCGTTCGGCTCCTCGAGGAGAAGAAAAAAGCCTGAAGCCCTTAAAATCCTGAGCCTCCCAAAAATCCTTCAAACTTCGCAAGCCCGCCGACATAGACGATAGGCCCTAAACTTTGGAAGCCCTGAAGACTTCAAACCCTTAGCCCGACAGCCATCAACACTGGAACCCGTGAGGATACCTGAGATCTTTGCCCTGTAGCCCTACATGGGTACCTTATTTTGGGGTCCATCTAATAAGGATCCTACTATTTAGGGCAGTATATTAGGGTCCCCTATTTTGGGGAACTCGTACAAATCCTAAGCCTCAACACCCGCGTATACCAGCACACCCCCAAGAACGTACCCTTCAATGGCGCCCTTATGGTTCCGAATAGCGGGTATTTCGGGTATGATAGAGGGTAGTTGCGGGGTGCTGGTAACCTTGAAAGCCTTGAAAAGCCAACCCCAACACAACGCAACCCCCTTAAGCCTTATAAACCCTAAACCCTATAAACCCCTTAAGCCTTAAGCCCTAAACACTATACCCTGAACCCTATAAACCCCATAGACCACCAAAAGAAACAAAAACGCAGGCAGCGGCCGCCGCAGCAGCGGCTCTGGCGTCGACGGTCGCTTCAGCCTCGTCTCGCGGCTTCAAACTTTAAATCTTAACAGAGGGGTCTTAACAGTTACCTATACTTGCTTTCGGGGCTCCTTATTATTATTCTTAGTATTCTTATATATAGTAAAAGTAGAACGGATTTGGCAGCTTTGAAGCTTAAAAGGTTTAGAAGATAGGGTTTAGGGGCTTTCTAAAGGGCTGCTTGTAGGGTTTGGGGATTAGGGTTAGGGGTTCAGGTTTTAGGGTTTAGGCTTTAGGTGTTCGATATAGGGTCTGGGGTTTGGGTTTTAGATTTAGGGGTTTAGTGTGTTGTGTTTAGGGTTTTGGGCGAGTTTCGAGTTTAGGTAACTAGTTCACTACAACCGCTCGAATCACCCCTGTTTTAGATTAAAGGGTTCCGTTCTGGAGTTCTATCGGGCATTCAGGGCTTAGGGTTTGAAAAAGTCATTGGAGTTAGGCACGTTAAGTACAGTTATGAAAAATGCTGAGGAACTCTAGGGAATGCTAGGTTGTTCAGCCCCTGAGTCTAGTTATTCAGCCCCCCTAAACCCTAAACCTCAAACCCTAAATACTAAACCTAAACCGTCAGCTACTCTAACCCTAGCACCTAAACCTTAAGCCCTAACCCTAAACCCTAAACCCCTAACCCCCTCGGGCGTCGATTCGTCAAGCCTGGTCAGGAGCCTCGCGGCAAGCGCGAAAGCGGCAGCCTCTGCAGCCGGGCTCCCGGCAGGTTTTTGTTTCAGTGCTCCGGTAAAAGATTCCTGGACGTATTCTTCAAACCCTAAACCCTAGGTTTAGGGTTTAGGGTAAAGGATTCCCTGAAGTCTCCGTTGAATTTTGGTGTTGAGTAGGTAACCTTTAACCTTTTGGGTTTGTGTAACCCTATGAGGGTTCAAAAGGTTATGGGCTAGGGTACTTAGCCCCTAAGTAAACGATTAGCAGTCCCTGAAGCATTCTTTACAGGGTGCTACAGGTGCCTATCAGAGTTATGAAGCTATAAAAGTAGTTTCAAATGTCTCCTTGCAGGGGTTCTTTCTGTATGAGTTCCGATACGGATTTAGGTTCTTTGCTGGTTTTGATGGGTTCCTTGGAGGGGTGCATATGGGTATTCCAAGTTTCAGGAGTCTGACACATGGATCGAGTACCTGTTCCCACCTTAATGTCCAGATGAAGTTACCAAACCTAAGCCCTTAATTAACAGCAATTGCCAGACCCCTGCAGCCTTAAAGACCCAGAGTCACCGCTAATCCTAAACTCGAAACTCGAAGCCCTTGGTCGTAATGCCTGCCTACCCCTCTTCGCCCCCACACCCTAAACCCTAAAGCGTGGAAAATAAAGTACAGGCGTTAGTCCTTATGTGCTCAAGCGTGCACCTAGGCAGCTGCTAGCGCCGCCGCTGGTGATGTCGACGACACACCTGTCCCATCCCGAGACGAGAACAGTCGCTATCTTCGCAAGGTTTTGGCCAAGGGCTTAGGAGTCAATAGCCGAGCCTTGCAATTTTTCGCATCTTCTCGTTTTTGGCTCTATGGACCCTAACTAAACCCTACTAGGTACCTCATCTTGGACCTTTCGTTTAACATCCTCTGGACATATGTGGGTGGCCGTCAAAATTATGGTCCCTTTTTGGGTCCCTAGTATAGTACGGCACCTATTATTTAGGGTACCGAAAAAGGGACTTTAAATTTGACAACCACCCATGTCCGTCGAAGCCCGAGGGTTCCGGTGTCACCCAGCTTCATGTACCCAGCCCGAAGGACACAAGTACCGACCAGGAGGGTCTTTCAATACCACGACTATGCAGAGTATAGCTTTAGGGGTCTAAGATGATTTTGAGACACTGCTGTACTAAGTAGGGCTTAAGGTTAGAAGGTTAGCGGGTGTTGTGTTCGCCTTGAACCTTCAGTCACTAACAAAGAAAGCCCTGCCTTAACTCCATTGCTCCACTCTCCGCTCAATCCAAGTCCAAAAGCTCTCAGCCACCAAAGAACCCTCTCCAGAACTTTGAGGAGCCCCGTAATGGAGCCTTTAAGGGACCCCTTACTGCGACGAAGGAGCCTTTAGAACAATCCGCACAAGAAGAAGCCCCCTAACCCTTAACCCTAAACTCTAAATAAATGGTGCCGCTACGCTGCCGGCGCAGGATATCCACAGAACTGAGGGCTTCGAGTGAACATTCAGGGGTCATCCGCATGTGGAAGACGCTTGCAAGAAAGACTGAGCTGAATTGGTGCTTCGCAATCCAAGTCTCGAAAGCATGTAGACTTGAGTGCTTTGCGGCGATCCGATGCAGCAGCAACCGGATCGGTAGTGTGTCTCAACTCTGACTTGATGCAGGCTCAGCAGAGCGTGGGCCTTAGCAGCACGGCTGAGGTGCGGGAATGCAGAAAGTTTCTTCCAACCACAAATGGTGCAAGGCATTGGTGGAATGGGCCAGATGCATGGAATGTCAGCCAATCGGCCAGATGGGCGAAATGGGCATGGGGCAGATGCAACAGCCAATGGGTGGTTGCATGGGACAGATGGAGATGGGAGGGATGGGTGGAGGCTGTATGGGTGGCCAGATGTGTATGGGAGGAATGCATGGCATGGGTGCAATGGGCATGGACATGGGTCGCGGCAGGGATGGCTGCCTGCAGACCGGCATCGTCGAGCCGAACCCAGGCTGCACTGAGGAAGGGTGACTCAGGAGATCACTCTCCTGACTTCGTGGTTCACTGCATGGCTGCAAAAGCTTAGTTGGCTGGTGCTGCACGGCAGCTTCGCACCTGAACCAGGTACTTCTACAATAGTGTGACCGGCGCGGCTCTGGGATGGATGCAGGGGCAGGGCAGACTGGAATGCAGAGAGAGCCGTCAATCCGTACAATTTCCACTCATCTCTGTGTGCTGATCCCATGGCTCAGACACCGCGCGTTGGCGCCCTTTCTAGCTTCGGGGCAGGTCACCTGGACTGCGCTCGGCGCTGATGGTGCCGCTACGCTGCCAGCGCAGGATATCCACAGAACTGAGGGCTTCGAGTGAACATTCAGGGGTCATCCGCATGTGGAAGACGCTTGCAAGAAAGACTGAGCTGAATTGGTGCTTCGCAATCGAAGTTTCGAAAGCATGTAGACTTGAGTGCTTTGCGGCGATCCGATGCAGCAGCAACCGGATCGGTAGTGTGTCTCAACTCTGACTTGATGCAGGCTCAGCAGAGCGTGGGCCTTAGCAGCACGGCTGAGGTGCGGGAATGCAGAAAGTTTCTTCCAACCACAAATGGTGCAAGGCATTGGTGGAATGGGCCAGATGCATGGAATGTCAGCCAATCGGCCAGATGGGCGAAATGGGCATGGGGCAGATGCAACAGCCAATGGGTGGTTGCATGGGACAGATGGAGATGGGAGGGATGGGTGGAGGCTGTATGGGTGGCCAGATGTGTATGGCAGGACTGGGTGGCATGGGTGCAATGGGCATCGACATGGGTCGCGGCATGGCTGGCTGCCTGCAGGCCGGCATCGTCGAGCCGAACCCAGGCTGCACTGAGGAAGGGTGACTCAGGAGATCACTCTCCTGACTTCGTGCTGTTTCTCTGTGCCGAGGTATGACAGCAGCGGCGATCATATTTGCGTCCACAGAATTGCGATCACAGATGGCGGCATGCTGCTACAAGGCGCCCAGCGGCCGGGCAGCTTGGCGTTCAAAGCTTACAGGCACCCTTTGAACGAACTTGCATCGCAACCTGCCTGTCTTAGTTAGAAGCCGTAAACTCAAAGCCCGCAATGTCACCAACGAACCCTCGAGGGAACCCTGAAACGGAGCCCTTGAAGAAGGAGCCCTTAAAGCAACCCTCAGAAGAACCCTTGAAGAAACCGTTAAGGGAACCCTTAGAGCCGTAGAACCCTTGCAGAAACCCTTATTTAAAAGGGCCCCCCAGAGGAACCCGTAAAGTAACAAAGGAACCGGAAACCCCAACCCCCCATAATGAACCCTAAACCCTAACCCTAAACGCTAATCCCAAACCACCCATAATGAACCCCAAACCCTCAAACAGGGCAGACGCAAGTTAGTCTGGACATGGAAAACAAACCTTTTAAAGGGTTTATTTGGTTTAAACACAGACAAGCAAACTTTCGTAGTCCCGCGTAGGCGCAAGTTAGTTTAGACGTGGAAAACAAACCTTTTATAGGGTTATTTGGTTTAGTCACAGAAAAACAAAATTTCAGAGTCCCGGGCATGCGCAAGTGAGTTCGAAACCGACAGTCGACTGCATGAAGAAGCAGTCTTGGTTGTCAGGCCCAACAAGTTAAGATGCAACCATGGAGCAGGGCATGCATCTTTGAATCTCGCCGGCCTCCGCTGAGGGCAGCGGGACCGGCAACACGAAGCTTTTGCCGGCGTGGTGTTTGCCTGATCGGGAAGTAGACCTGTGCTATGCTGCGGCACTGACGCAACTCTTCCCATGTCAAATTCTAGCTGAGCACGCGCCGCATGTGCGGCAGTTGTGTTTCCCGTGCAAAGGCATTGTCATCGCATCCAGGCGGTGTGTATCTGGCCCTACATTCCTTAGCATCCTTTGCAAAGCCTCGGACAGCAGCCCAGTACGCTGGTGTCCTGGACGTGCCTGCTCTGTCGTGGAAGTTACAACTCGGAAAAAGCGGCGATGGGACCCTTCAAGGGAGCCTTTAAAGAGGACCCTATTATAAAGCCCCATAGTACGCCTTTTCGAACCCCAAAGTAACCTGTAAAGGAGCCACAAACCTACCCTCAGGCCGCCTCTCTGCGCTTGAAGTTGGACGCCCGAGCACCGCGCCCAATGGGAGGGGGACGGCGAGGGGTTTCGGTCTTGGGACCTTAAAGGCTCCTTTAACGCTTTCCTTTGAGGGCTCCTTCAAGGACTCCTTTTAAGGGTTCCTTTAGGGGCTCCTTCGAGGCTTGCTTTAAGGGCTCCTTTAAGGGTTCCTTAAGGGGCTCCTTTAAGGGTTCCTTTGGGTTTAAGGGAAGTGAAGAGAGACGCGCAGCGGAAGTCAAGCTTGCTGCGCACTACGGAGGTCCTATGCAACTGCGGGCTTTCCGGAGTAAAGATAGGCAGAAGTGTGTCCTTTGATACTTGTTAAGGAGATGTTAGGGAAGGTGTTGAAACCGTTGTTTTTAATGTGAAACCCTCAAGAACTTTCATAAAGCTTCCAAAGCACGCTCATAAATTTGAATGGAGCCGCTATACAACCCATGCAGCCCGTGTTGAATGTTAGGACTGGAACCCCTCGACCCATCGGCTTCCTCGCGCACACAAAACCCTGTACCCGAAGCCAGAAAGTTGGAACATCGTTATCCTCGCACATACCCTTAATATACAAATAGAGGGCAGTCCTGCACTAATCATCCTCTATCCATGTTCCAACTGTACGAATTTTATATGTCTCATCAAGTCCCAGGTCAGGACCATCTATGTGGACGTCATCCCGGCGACGACTGCAGAGGCACTGGGTTGGACTTTAGCTTTAGCGGTTTGGGGTTACGGTTTTGGCGGTATTGGGGTCTCGCTGTTTCTTTCGGTAATACATGGTAATACCATCATTTCGAATCTGAAGTAAATTCTAGGTTCCCCAGTAGTACCCTTTTGCTCCTCTTCTTTGTGGGTTCCCTAATGAAAACCGACTAGTAGGAGAAAGGGCACCATTACCGTTACGCGGCTACTTTGCAAACTACAGGGCAGGCTGACCTGTTCGGCGCACCACGAGGGTTTGGGATTCAGGGTTTAGGGTTGAGGCTTCGGAGTTCAGGGTTTAGGATTTGGGGTCGGGAGCACGCGGAACCGTGCACATCCAGACCTCCACCGGGAACCGTGCACATCTGGGGTGCTCATGATGGCTTATACTTTCGTGGACCAGGAAATATTGACAAGGAGCCCTCAACAGCTAGTCTATTGAGGGTTCAGGCTGGCCTTAATTAACAGGAATTCAACGAGGAAGCCTGCACAGCACATAAGACGGCCTTGGCAGCCGACCCCCCAAAAGTACCCGGTTTAGGGTTTATGGTTATAGCAGCTTGGAAATTACCAATGCCATTACTTCATGATACCGTAATGCACCCCAAAGACCCTGTTTGAATGAGTCAGGCTCCTCACTTGAATAAGGGTGGGTATTTGGGGTATGACGGAGGGTAGTTCGGGGTCTGGGTCTTTCTACGCCCTTTTGTATGGTTAAGTGTTTAGGGATGTAGGGTTTAAGGGGCGGGTATAAAGGTTAAGGGCTAGGTTTTAGGGTTGTGGGCTTAAGTAGCGTTATTGTATCATGAGAGTTTAGGGTTTCGGGCTTAGGGAAAATAGACCCGACAACCCAATAAGACCCTAAACCGCCTAAGCCCTAAAAGCCTTAAACCCTAAATCCCTAAAGCCCCAAGACCCCGAAATCAGCAACCTTAAATCCCTAAAGCACTAGACCCCAAAAACCCTAAAACACCAAAGCCCGACAGCACGAAAATCCTCAAACCCTACACGCTGAACCCTGAATCCCTAAAAACCCTGAACCCCTCTAAACCCTTTTGGGAGCTTCAAGTTCAGAGACCAAAGCCCCAAAAAGCACCAAAACCAGAAAGAAGCCCTAAAACCCTAAAGCCCCAAACTGGAAGAACCCTAAAACCCTGAAGCCCCAAAACCGAAAAGCCCTAAACTCGTCCAGGACCAGGCGATCCCCTTGTTGGAGCCGGTTCAGCTCGATTTGCAGGTGCCAGCCTGTGAGGCCCAAGAGCAGCCGGGGGGCTTTTGGGGGTTTAGGGCGGTTTTTGTTCCTTGAAAGGAGCGAAGGGGGGGTTTTCGGGTGCTCCTTTAAGGGATCTATAGGGTTTCAGGATTTCAGGGTTTAGGGGTTCCTTTAAAGGAGCAATAAGAGTTCCTATAAGAGATCTAGAAGGGTGCTTATAGGGTTCAGGGGTTTAGGGCTGAGGGTTTGAGGGTGGGTTTGGGTTTCGGGATTGGGGTTTAAGGTTCGGGTGTGGGTTTGGGGGTCTAGAGCCAAGATCAAGAGTTTTCGCAGGTTTTGGGTATTCGGGTCTCGGGTTTAGCCTGAACCTGCAGACCCTCAACCCCTAAACCCTATACCCGAAAGGTCCTGTGTGCCTATATCGTAGAATGTAGACCTTCTATACTCGGATTCTTTTACGATTTAGGGAATTATCCCCGATGACATAACACTAATTGCCTCAGACCCCTTTGGGATAGGACCACCCTGATCAAGAGCAATTCCCCCCAGACCCTATAAACTTTAATCCTTAAACCCTACAGACACACGCCTGACGAAAAGCGACTCCCAAAGGTGGATCCAACAAGGCGCTACGTGGGCGCGGCGGTCCACAAACAGGTGCACGCCGGCATTTGGCGTTTTTCGCTAGAGTTGCTCTTATAGGGATCCGGCAAAGCGTGCTGTGTAGGTGTTTAGGATGTAAGGTGCTCGGTGTAGGGTTTAATGTTCATCAGGTATAACTAACGTTTTTTCCTTTTTGCAAGCACTCTACAAGTGGTTTTATGGGCTCTACAAGGGTTCTGCAGGGCTTGACCGAAGGATTGAACAAAAGGCTTTTGCGGAGATTATACTGGAAATATAATATATATATATATATATATATATATGGAACCTTGGAAAAAGAACACATTCGTAGTTTGTTCAGGGCTCTGCGGGCTCTGTATTACATAGAACTTCCTAAAGCCCAAAGCCCTACACCCTAAATCCCTGAAGCCCTAAATAACCCTCAAACCCTAAAGCCCCAAACCCTAAACCCCAGTGGCCTTGTTCCACCCCCCAGCTCCACGGCCTGAGCCTTATGCCACGGCAACTGGCCAAACGAAAGCTTCCATATCGAACTATCCTGACCTAGTAGTAGAGTAGGCAACCTTTAACCTTTTTTGGCTAGTATAGTCCCCATATAATCCTTATATAACCAAAAAGGTTAACCTTTAGTGCCCCATGATACGCGACAAGTAGGAACCTCAATTTCTCCAGAGGCTTGCAAGGTTACAAACCTCAGTAAATCACCTAGGCAGGCATTTGGAATATTTGGCATGTCCCGTCATTGGGCCGAAGAGAATCTCATGTACAAGCATGTTTCAACCTATCGAACCCTCTGAAACACTCATGGTGCCCTGAGAATCCCTTCATATAGAGCTGCTCCAAGCTAACTTCATCGCACCCGCGTAAATTTGTTATAAGCCCCTTGTAAACGCCTTCACTGTGGCACTAAACTCTAAACCCCTCAAACAACCAAGATGCCCAGTAGTACCCTTATTCCCTTTTGTAGTCCTAGGTTCCCTATAAAGTTACCCATTACCGAAATTATTCCCAGGTTACTGGGCGTCCTGGACAAGCCTCGTTTTGCCCATGAGCCCTAAACCCCTCGACCGAGCCTGATTTTGCCCATAAGCCCTAAACCCTAAACCCCTCAAACAAACCTCATTTTGCCCATAAACCTTACCTTATATAACCCTGAAGAACTTACCCTTTCAAGGACTGACTTTTATAAGGAAATCATCATGGGGAACCCTAAAAAGGACCTTTCTAGCGTTCCCTACTATGATTTCCTTATATAAGTCCTTAAAGGTAAGTTCTTCAGGGTTGAAGTAAAGCCTAAGCTCGAAGTTTTTAGCGGCCCTGCCTCGAGGGATCCGTGGCGCGCCTCCAGGAGGTCGAGGGGTTTAGGGTTTAGGGTTTTAGGCTTAAAAAAGGGGTCCTTAAAGGGTTCCTTATAGGGTTCTAAAAGGGATCTATAGGATTTAGGGTTTAGGGTTGGGGTTTTTAATTAGGGGTTTAGGAGTTTAGGATTTGGGATACTAGGCTTAGGGTTCAGGATTTAGGTCTTTTGGGTTTGCGGGATTTAGGTTCTAGGTTGGGAAGGCTTTGGGTTTGGCTTCAGAGTTTGGGGTTTAGGGTTAAGGACTTGGACTTGGGGTCTAGGGTCTAGGGGCGTATGTTTCAGTCAGTGCACATGAGGGCTCAAGAGTCCAGAAGCGGCCCAGCAGCAAACCATCGACCGTCTCAAGGGTGAAAACGTCAAGAAGCTCACCGAGGACGAGGCAGACAAGAAAGAGCTCGAGTCCGACATGGTGAAGATTATAGAGGTGAATGACCTCCAAGAGAAATCGGTGACCGAGTACAATACGCGGCCGTGTGTGTGCGTGTGTGTGTGTGTGTGTGTGTGTGTAAGCCTCGATTCTAAGCTAGAGGTCTCTGGTGCATCTGCTACCAATGTTATCCAGTACTGCATCCTTCTTCTTTGTCAGCAGGGGGCAGTGCATGCCTGACAGTCACTGCCCAACGAAGACACTGTCAGTGCATGGTGATATCTGGCCTGATCAGCCAGACGTACCTGCTTTAGGATTGAATGGCAACCAGGCCAAGCCAAAAACCTGGCAAGCCGAACTGTGTGCTCATGTGTTTCGAGGACTTTAAGATTCATGTCGCATTGTCAGGATCGTCACAATAAAGCTATCAGGTTATCGTCGACTATATCAACATATTATGGCAAAACTGGAAGTGATTGGTTGTGTCCTGATGGACTCCCAAACTCCGTGTGTGGCCTTGTCGCCAACGGCAACCTGCGGACTGCCAGGGTACGTTTTGCGGCCCAAGATGGTAACATAACAGGCCGTACTCCTTCGGGACAGGTCAATGGTGCAAAGGCACTATAAAGAGTGGCCCTTTTCTTGTCAGGTGATGGGTCTAAGTGCTCCGAGTGAGCAACCGGAACGAAAGTGCCCCGATTGGTCAGGTGATGGGCTTGCGTGGCCACAGGCCCTACAGTGGCTCTAGCAGTCTTGAGTAACGAAAGAAGCAGAGACACCAAAGATGATGTGGCAGCATCTTGGCTTGATTTTTTGTAGCTTTTCGCGTTGTGAACAGGGAGTGGTTGCCAGACGCGTGTTTTCTCAGTCTGTCAGCCGAGCTATCGTCATCTTCTCTCGCTCTCTCCCCCCCTCTCTCCTCTTTCTGGTCGTCTGTCAGCCGAGCTATCGTCTTCTTTTCTCGCTTTCTCTCCTTTTCTCTCCGACGACGACGATGACGACGATGACCATACTAAGGACCGCGTGTCTTCTCAGTTTGTCAGCCGAGCTATCGTTATTTTTTCTCGCTCTCTCCCCCTCTCTCCTCTTTCTGGTCGTCTGTCAGCCGAGCTATCGTCTTCTTTTCTCGCTTTCTCTCCTTTTCTCTCCGACGACGACGATGACGACGATGACCATACTAAGGACCGCGTGTCTTCTCAGTCTGTCAGCCGAGCTATCGTCATCTTTTCTCGCTCTCTCTCCCCTCTTTCCTCTTTCTGGTCGTCTGTCAGCCGAGCTATCGTCTTCTTTTCTCGCTTTCTCTCCTTTTCTCTCCGACGACGACGATGACGACGATGACCATACTAAGGAACGACAACAAAGCGTGCCTCAGGACGATTGGACGCAGGACTCAGGACATTTTCCCCTCACTGAGGGGTGTGTGTGTGTGTGTGTGTGTGTGTAAGCCTCGATTCTAAGCTAGAGGTCTCTGGTGCATCTGCTACCAATGTTATCCAGTACTGCATCCTTCTTCTTTGTCAGCAGGGGGGCAGTGCATGCCTGACAGTCACTGCCCAACGAAGACACTGTCAGTGCATGGTGATATCTGGCCTGATCAGCCAGACGTACCTGCTTTAGGATTGAATGGCAACCAGGCCAAGCCAAAAACCTGGCAAGCCGAACTGTGTGCTCATGTGTTTCGAGGACTTTAAGATTCATGTCGCATTGTCAGGATCGTCACAATAAAGCTATCAGGTTATCGTCGACTATATCAACATATTATGGCAAAACTGGAAGTGATTGGTTGTGTCCTGATGGACTCCCAAACTCCGTGTGTGTGTGTGTGTGTGTGAGTGTGTGTGTGTGTGTGTGTGTATGCATGTGGATGTGTGAGTGTGAGTATGTTTGTGTGTGTGGTTGAGTTTGGGGTGGAGATGCGGATGATGATAGAAATCTTGCATAGCCTGAAAGACCCCAAACTGTGGGGATAAGGGTATATGCCTTATTACGGGTAATGCAGGATTCATATCATCAGCAGTATCTTCTTGCATCTCTCATGTTCCGCAGCATCCTGCCTTTTCTCATCACTGCGTAGTTCCAACACGGAAACCCTAGGCCCGGAAACCGAAGCTAGTATTCTCATCCAGCAGAGAGAGATATAGGGTTTAGCGTTGAATAGTTCGAGAAAATGATTGCTCTTCAGTGTTTCTTGTACAGATTATTCGTTCGCATACCCCAAACTCCTGTTCCAATCCTTCAGGCCCCCATGTTAATAAGCATGAACCAAGATTCTGCGAGCATGGGGTTAAGGCACTAAACCCTGAACCTTACACGTGATACTGAAAACCTCAAGCAGAATACCACCTTCGAAAGGTCTGGCACGGACAGCTGCTACAGCCAGCCCACGCCTTAAGACTCCGAGTGTGGTGGGCATATGCAAGTGGGAGGGATCAGGGGTTTACGGCTGCAAGGTGATTGTTTAAGGTTCTCAACTTACGACTCTAATCAGGTTTGTAACGTTTCGGGCGCAGTGGTGTTTAGGGTTTGAAAGATTTCGGTTTCGGCTGCCGCGGTTTCGGGGTAGAGGCTTTGAGGGTTCACACCTACTCCGTCTGGTTGGTTTAGACGCAGCATCTGTGCGTGTGCATCGGAGTACATTCTAGCACCCTTGTTTCAAAGGTTTCTTGCGTTCCACTTCGGGGCACCCTAAGCCGTAGACCCGAGTCCCGAAGCTCTAGTACTGCACCCTAAACCCTAAACCACAAGCCGTTGCTACTGTTGATGATATAAATCCTGCATTACCCATAATAGGGAATATACCATAATTCCCATAGTTTAGGGTCCTTAAGGTAATGCAGGGTTTATATCATCAACCGTAGTACCTAGACCCAACTGTTGTGTGCTGGCCAGCATGAGCCCCTGACCTCAAGCCCCAAAGAATCGTTAACGCCCTAAACCCGAGAAACCTACATGCAGAGTGTCAGGCCCGGCAGCTTGGGCAGTTTGTGAGAGTTCTTGAAGATCCGATTCCCGTAAGCTTGGTAGCTGCAGGTAGCTTTTATGGGGGCCTTTTTCGGGTTATACGGTGTTAGGATTCATAATATTCCCGGAATACCACCGCCAGGTTGCCTTGTATTACGGGTTTCTGATCTAAATAATGATATTACTTCATGCTCAGCAAGATCATAATTGTGTCTTACTCTCCCGAAGAATAACCTGCAAGACTACTATGCTAAACCTAGTCCTAAGGGTCCATGTTCCCAAATAGTATAAACTTTGGCCTTTAAGTACTCCCTATATGTGTACATTGGGGCCAAAGTATATACTATTTGGGTACATGGACCGTTAGGGTAGATACCTAACTATCAGCTTCTGCGGATCCTTCAACTTCTACAATACACTGCAGCACCCCTGCAACAAACACTGCAAACAAAACTTGCAACATCCTCATAGTTCCGTTAAGCCCCCTAAAAAAACTTAGAACAGCCCCAGACAGCCTCAGAAACCCTTACAAATGCCTTGCCAAACCCTTGAAGAACCCCCAACTACGTATTAGGTCTTGGGACCCACTAAACCCTCCAAAAAACAGCAATGCCCTACAAAGAACTCCTAAATATGAAGGATATTCCTAGCAGTAGTTCATATTATAGAACCCCTGTTTTAAACCATGAAGGTTGTTACGAGTAGAGCCGCCGAAAATTGAATTACCCTAATCCCAAACCTTAAACCCTCAACCCTCAACCCTAAGCCTGAAACCCGAAACCCTAAACTCCAAGTCTTAAAGCCCTAGTTTCGACCTTAGGATTTTGCAATGCGAGGCCCTACGGCCCCGGCTAAAAGTCACTTGGATCAACATCCACGCCTCGGAGCAGGCTTGGCCTTTCGGTTTAGGGTTTAGGGGGTTTAGTGTTTAGGGTTTAGTCTTTAGGGTTTGGGGTGTAGGATTTCCTTTTCACGGCTTCCGTTAGGGGCCCCAAATGTCCAGGACTTCATAAATAATTAGCTATTTGAGTTTAGGATAGTAGTTTGTAGGTTCGGATTTGGGCGAGCATATAGTCAGGGGGCGTTTGTAATTTATAAGGGTTTTATTGCTGCAGAGCAGGCTTGGTTACTGGGTTTACGGGTGGCTTGGGCATTGGGCCTCCTAAAACCTAAATGCTAAAGCGCTATACCTTAAGGGCATGAGAATTCGATGTTCCAGCTTACTTTACTTGTACAAGCCTCAACCCAAAACCCTAAACTGCAACTCCTGGACTCCATGCTCTGAGCCCGAAACCCTTTCTACAGGGGCTTGAATTATTACCAGTACTATTTTGGGGGATTCCTTATTGTAGTTATAGTGCACTACGGCCCCAAACCTATTCTAAACTTTAAGGCACCTACATTAAAGACTCGGTTGTCCAGGCTGTGTGATGTCATGGTCAGAACCACGGTTTCTGCTTTTGTTAGGCGGCCGCAAGTACTTGCATAGATGGAATGGAGCGAGGAATCTGGAAAAGCCTTACGCAATAGCCTTAATAGGGTTTTCGAGCATGATGCACTATAGTTATACCAAGGATACCCGCAATAGTATTGGTATTTATTTGCGCCCCTTTCTGAAAACATCATTCCCCCCCGATACCCTCGAATTTCATCAGCAAATGTAGTCTCAACATTTCGCTGTCAGCAGGGAGGCTAGTTGCGTGGTCTAGCGGTACCCCAACCGACGCCCCAACCGGTACCCTTCGAAACTAGCAAGCAGCTTGAACCCCAGCAGCGGTCTGGTGCAAGACATCCGGCTTCAAAGCAAAGATACATACAGACAGATAGATTCACAGATAGACAGACACGCAGATAGATACATAGATAGATGGATGCGGCTCTCAGATTGTACTAGGCGGACGCATGTAGTTCGATTGATGGGCTTGATGGGTAATATCGGCACAGCAGTAATATAGGAGCCTTGATAATTACCTATGCTATATATTTTGTTGGTTCTTTAAATTTTTATAATTTGTAGATTATACCCCAAAACCCTATTCTAATTACTAAGGCCCCTAGATAAGGCGGTCATATGAGTCCTTTGGGGTTGGCGTGTTGAGCCTGGGTTCCTGCAAAAACTCCTTTTTAAGGAAGGCTCCAGGTACCCATAGGGGTGGTTTTCAAAATTAGGGTTCCTTTTGTGGTCCCTACTATAATACGCACCTATTATCTAGGGTACCCAAAAAGGGACCATAATTTTGGCAACCATCCATATATATAGTATATACTTACCTCAGCCCACCAGCACGTACTTTTTAATTTAGGGTCCCAATAGATTCCATATTGGGGCTTCTAATGAGAACCTGCAAACAAGTAGGTTATGGTAGTTTACAGTAGGCCTTAACGTACCTATAGATAGGGGTGCCTTTAAGGCTCGACCCTAAACCCTAAACACTAAACACTAAACCCTAAACCTCGAGTATCTAATAAAAGAGGTACAGGGATCCTTTGGGTTTAAGGAAGGCATCTTTAGGGGCTCCGTAAGTGGTCCTGCCGTGACGATCCCGAGGATTGGGACCCTACTGTAGGGCCCTTGATAATTAGAATAGGGTTTTGGGGCCCATTATATACTATAACTATAGTTAGAAACCTCGAAAATAGTATTGGTAATTATTCAGGCCCCCCCATATTACATCAATTTTACTTACTGGAGCTTAAGGTTGAGACCGGTCGTCCGCATAAAATCCCGTAAAGGAGTCCTTCTATTCCCCGACTCTTCCTTAAGCACCATCTAAGTATAGCACCCTGAACCCACAAGCTAAACTGTAGATCCAGGTAACAGGTACGAAGCTCATAAACTTCCCGTGTGTTTAGGGCTTTGGGCTGCGGGTTTAGCTATAAAGCCGGTTCAACACCCTAAACCCCAAACCCCAAACCCACAAGCCCGAAATCCCTGAACCCTAAACCCCAAAACCCTAAACCCTAAACCCTTAAACCCCCCCTAAACCCCTAAGCCCCTCAACACTAAACCCTTAAACCCTAAACCCCAAAACAAAAGCACGGCAAATCCACCCGAAACCTTTGCAGGTGGCGATCATCCTTACACGTCTGCGAAGGCCAAAGCTGCCGCGCAAGGGTTTTTGGTTTTCCTTTAAAGGTTTTCCTTGAAGGGGTCTATACGGTATGGCAAGGGTTTTGGGAGTTCCTTTAAAGGGTTCCTTGAAGGGGTCTATAAGGTATAAGGGATCTATAGTAGTGTTCTGCAGCATAGGGGCCTAAATAATTTCCAATACCATTTTGCTGGTTCTTCATTATCATCAGTATGGTATAATACACCCCAAAACCCTACGTATTCTAATCCCCTGCATTAGAGTGCTACCAGAGGCATGGTTTTGGTTCTTGAAGGGGGCTTAAAACTTCAGGTTACGGGCTTAGCGTTAGTTCAGGGGTTTGGCTGCAGGAGTTTAGGGTCCAGGGTTCAGGGGTTTCTTTCGGGCTCAGGCGTTCAGGGTTCAGGCCCATGTCTTGTATGATAAGGCTTATGTAGGGGTTCTTTCAAGCTTCTATAAGGGCACTCTGAAAGGTTTTATAAGGTTCCTATCCGCAAAGGGTGCTATGTACATGGATAGTAGGAAACGAGGTTTCTACGGGGGTGGCCCATGTACCCAAACCGGAACCGAAAGAACCTACTATTTTGTAAGCATTTACTGTAAAGTCCATAGTAAGTTGCAAAAGAAAATTAGGGCCCCACCAATACAGTAGGTACTGGTGGGTTAGGGTATTGGGTGTGAAGTTTGGTTTACGGTTCTGGGGATAGTTGTACCTTCATCAGTAGCTTCGTCACTCCCTGCTTGAAATTCCAGGAAGAGGTGGTTTCCCCTGTACATCCAGACATCCTGGACTATATCTGGAACAGGTCACCGTCGTCGGACAAAGAGGCCATGGGTTTTTTTTAATCAGCAGCTTCGTAACAACAGTTACACTGCTTGAAATCGAGGCGACTCCTTTCCCGAAAGGGCCGGCCCATGACCAGCGTCAGGAAGGCCAAGCCGAAGGTCAAGGGACGGCTGGTCAGCCAAACCAGCTGAAGGGCCCGCTTCGTGCATGAAAACAACCCGAAGATCCGATCCGCTATGCTTGCCTTAGCTGGCTTGCTGGGAGGCATGGAAGCCGCCTATGTAGTATGTACATGGCCCTTTCCCGAAGGATCCTTCGTACATAGATGGGCGAAACTGCCACAAGCCCTTTCAAAACGCCTAATATACTATTGATATAGGTACTTCGTTTGGGACAGAAGAAACCGAACACATCCACAATACAAACGCCGTCAGAATCATTGGGCAAGGGTGTAAGCTTGTTCAGGGGAACCCCAAGCCAACAACCCAACTCTGACCCCAAACCCCACGGCTTCTATTGAGTCTTCAATTGAATCTGTTTGGTGAAACATCCTAAAGGTCCAATTACCTGATAACCATATACTCCCACTACAAAACTACTATCCTAAACCCAAGTGCCCAAGTATTGGGTCCTTTGGATCCTTGGGGAAATTATCGTAACCTCGGGATGGATCCTGCCAGTTGCGTTGACGAGATGAGCAGCGACGGTGGCCGCCGGCGGCTGAGGATTACTGTGGCAGTTTGTCAGGGTTGGCGGTTTAGGGCTTATGGGGTTTAGGGCTTAAGATTAAGAGGTTGAGGGTTTAGTTTTCTTGAGGGTTTGAGGTTTAGGGCTTATAGGGTTAAGGGCTTAAGGTTCAGGGGGTTTGAGTTTTAGGGCGATGACAAGGTTTAAAGCCCGACAGCCCTCATAGAACACATTGTAATATCCACGTAAGAGCCTAAGCCCTCGACCCCTTAAAAGGGAGCCTTGCTCAAAGGCTGCGATGTTGCATTTGCAGCTACATGCAACTGCTCTAAACCCATGTGTTGTTCTTCTTTGGTATCGTGTCTAAGATCGAATACTAGGGACAATGGCATCCTGATACTGATCAGCCTAGTGGGGAATCCTAAGCCATCTCATAGACGCACCTATGGGTTAATCGTCCCCCAGAGCTTAGGCTTGCCTAGCCTACGTGTCCGAAGCACGTGTATGGGTTTAGGGTTTAGGATTTGAAATTTTGGGGTCTTGGGTTTCGGATGACGGATTTTTGGTTCGTATGTTCGTGTCTGGGAAGGCTGGAGGGGAGTGTACATGGTGTGGTGTGGTTTATAGGGCCGGGTTTAGGGGTTTAGGAGTCCCAGCCCACAAAACCGAAGCCTTCAACCCTAAACCCCTAACCCTAAACTTCAACCTAAAGCCTACGCCCGAAACCTTCAGTCCCAGTAACGAATTTCAACCGATTCCTCTTCAAGCCCAGAAAGCAAACCCTACTACCGCCACCCACGCGGCTGTTGGCTCAAAGCGTGCCGGAAACGATCTTCTCGGGTCAGGCCTGTGCAGCAACTGCGACGTGCAAGTGAAACGCTCGTCTCATGAGATACCCCGAATGCGAGGACAATGGCTTCAGGCCTGCTGAGCCTTGCAGTGCCATGTTCTTCAGCTTGAGACCCTAAACCCTAAACCCTAAACCCTGAACCCTAGACCCTAAACCGTGGTGAAGTCGTGTGCCCAGGCAGTTCTGACTGCAAGGCCTCGCATTGTCTCAGAGCTGCAGTGCTCGTCGGCCCCGAGAGCACACGGCCTGCAGGCTGCCTCAATATAATAAGGATCCTACTACTTAGGGTACTTTAGTAGGGTCCCCTATTTTCGGAAGCCCCCATTTTGATACCCAGGATAGAGCTCCTTAAGACAGTGAGCCGACTTCTCAGCTGCCTGAGGAAGCTTGCCACTGTCATCACCATCATCATCACCAGCACTGTCAGATTTGGGACCCTTCTTAACCCTATGGCTCTCTGAAAAGGGACCTTATTGAGAGGGTCTATATCCCCCAGGGTCCCCCTAATCCTAACTCCTATACGCAAACCAACCGGGAAACCTTAAGTTGTGTGTTCTGTTCATGTTTTGTTCGGGGTATTCAAGGTTTAGGTTTGCAAGGTTCGGGGTTGAGGGTCTCCAGCTCAATGGCAGGAACCCTCTGCTAAACCCTAAACCGAGACCCCAAACCTTCAAACCCCGAAACCCTAAACCCTCAAACCCCAAAACCCTAAACCCAAGCCCTAAACCCTCAAACCCCTAAAACCCCCAAGCCCCCACACCCCCAAACTCTGAACAAAAGGGGCTACTTGAGAATCGCTTGAGAACAGCAAACTCAACTGCTCCACTGAGGGCGGCGCTCCGTGCGGCGATCCCTGAACCCGCCGCAGCTCGGATATTCTAATCATAGAAGGCCAAAAGGGGTTTTAGCCTATGGGGGTTTAGTAGGGAATTAGGGCTCTCATTTTCTACCCCAAGAATTTTTTTAATTCCCTTTTGGCTTCCCGTCATGTAAGCTCGGCTCTATCCTGGGTATCAACATGGGGGTTTCCGAAAATAGGGGACCCTAATATAGCACCCTAAATAGTAGGATCCTTATTATAAGGACCCCTAAATAAGGTACCCCTATTTTCTGAAGCTCCCAAATAGCCCAAAGACCCTATGTAGTATGCTCTTTTGGCCCAAAGGCCTTAATATATGAATCCTTAGAGTCCTAGGGTTGAGGTGGGGTTTTCAAGGGGGTTTCGGTGTGTGGAAAGTTTAGTGTGTTAAGGTTTAGGGTTTAGGGATGCGGGGGTGATGTTTAGGTGAGGCCACTGAAACTGAGGGTCTTCCGGCGTCCTGAGTATGAGGATTCGACTAGTTTTGGTTTGTATTGAGATTTCCTTCAGGGGATTTTCATCAGAAGCATCTCGTTTTTAGGGGATTATAATGTATGAAGACTTCTATTTCCTGAAACACATGCACACACACACACACACCCACACACACTCTTTCTCTCTCTCTCTCTCTCTCTCTCTCTCTCGACTCATACTCGCTTCAGCTGGTGTGGGGCATAGTTTGGAAGTATGAAGCAAAGACTTTGTTGCTAGCTTCCTCATCCTCAAAGCCAAATATACAATCGCCACCTGTACTGTGCACACGACGAATTCAGGATTTAGGAATGGCTCTAAGCTTCGAAAGTTCTCATAGGGTTTCATAGGGTTACTTGCGCAGATATACAGGTAAGGTGGGTTTAAGAGGGGTTTTCCGGTTCCACAGCTTTGTGCTTGTACTGATCAAGCTGAAGTAGAACTATCTTGTGGCCCCGATCCTTTCCCCAAGCCCTAAACCGGACCGTACCATTAAAGTAGAAAATGGTTGGTGCGGGTAGGGAGTCGGCAGCACCCTGATTCCTAAAACCAATGGTCCACTGAAAGGAGGGACCATTGGGATTAACCCTAAACCCGAAAGTGTCATGTCCTTTGCACTGTGGAGCTTGTTCCGGCCATGACAGACTGTTCCCTAAACCCCAAACCTGAAACCTTAAACCCTAAACTTAGGTGCTCCAAGAAAGCCCGGTCGCGACTAACCCCCAAAATCGCGTACAAACATTGTTACAAAGTTTCGGTTTCCGAACAAACATTGTTACAAAGTTTCGGTTTTGGAAAACATTGTTACAAACATTCTTTCAATGTTTCGGCAATTGTTTGAAATATTCTTAAATGTTTCGGCAATTGTTTGAAATATTCTTTAAATGTTTCGACAATTGTTTGAAATATTCTTCAAATGTTGCACGAATGGTTTGCACCGATTTGAACCACTTCTGTTGGGGTTTCAACGGCTGCTCGAAATGTTGATTAACTTAAATAATGTATAATGATTTAGTAACAAGGAACTGCTTATGAGAGCATTGAGCTTACGCTATCGGGGCTGCTGACTGCATTTGCTGTTTGTTCTGGACTCTCACCGCCCGTGTTCTCTTGTGTGACAACTTGTGCATGTGGCTCAAACATGATCAGCGCATCATTGTGTTGCTGTAATGAACCTGCAGCAATTAGCAGGGATCGCCCGGCGGCACCAAGGCCACCAAGGTCATGCTGCCCCGAACGCAGGCCGCGTGCGTTTGCGCCGCGCAGAAGGTGCACAGCGACGAAGCAGCACGGTTGAAGACTCGTTTCGTTTGCAAGCTCAGTCTGCTAACAGATCTGGGAGAGGACGAACAGAGGATCATATCATGCCAGTGAGCAGCCGTGACAGCCGTTCGGAGGCCAAAGGCAAAGGTGGTTGGAGGAAATGGACCCCAGATGCCATTTTGAGAGCAGGTTTCACACCGGGTAGTATGAGTTTACGTGATGCGGCAAGTCAGGTGGACGGAGCAGGTTCTGGATCTACTTTGTCTGCCAGGTTGTTCGTCGCAGAGTGCATCGAAGAGGGGCAAAACCAATATATTTCTCGGAACCTTCAACGGCTGCAGCATCTGTGTAAAGATGACCCTCTCGATTTCGCGTTGATCAACCTTATGTTCGACGAGACAGAGCTTGACCTAAATATGGGGGTTCATGGAGAAGCAGCCTGGTCAGTGCTAGCATCCCACGGTCAGATTACATATTGTGGTCATGGTGAAGTTGTTGATACCGATGCTGTCCGTGCACCTTGTGTTTTGCCAACCAAGAAAGCTGTTGCCATGTGGCCGGTCTTATCTGCAGGCCCGGCTGGTCTTTGGCCGGGTGTGACATCGGTCAATGCAAAATTTCGTGCTGTACTGGTGACATGCGATGCAGGCCCTGCTAACCTGAAGTTGCTGAGGCACTTGTGCGCGCAGCTTCCTCCAGGTGTGGCATGCATGGATGGGGGGAGATCTACATCGTGTCTCCGTCGGTGTCCGGTGGCGCCAATTACAACTTCCAGACGACCAAGAGTGCCCTGGAATCCGTGAACGAGACGTTGAACGGCATGTCTGAGGAGCGGATCGCAACCGTCACTATGCACTACCACCTCTCGCTCCAGGCCATCCTCATTGAGAACATTTCATTCCCATTGAGCGACGTCGGAGATGGAGCATCGATCCGAGAAAGGTTGCAGCGACAGCTCAAAGAGGTATACGTCGACCCCATCATCGCTGCAGGGAAACGTACTACAACAGGTGTTCTCAGCTTTGGCCATCGGAGAGGAGCTGGAAGCTCCGTGGCTCAGGGGTTGTCAGTGGCTGTATCTCTGAATATCAGTCTTGGGCATTCATAAGCCAAGCCTTGTTCTTACCCTTATGAAAAGCCTCAAGCCTTGAGCCTTTCGTTTCTTTCCACTTGGAGCCTAACTGAGTTGGCTTAACTTAGCAGTCCAGGCTTAGGCCAAGCCATTCGGCGAGTGTCTATGAATGAGCGGACGCATGGTTAGTCGGACACAAGGCTTGTTGGACGTAGTTGAGTATGAACTTAGCTTCACGATTTCTTGGTAGGGGTTTGTGGAGGCACAAAGCACAAAGGCTTTTTGATTAGATTAGAGTCTAGAGTGTAAAGATCAATTTGTAGCGTTTCGTAGTTGACAGCGCACAGGTCTATATAAGGTCTGCGACAGTTCGCGTAGTTTGCGGCGCGGGTCCAAGAGAGTCTAGGTCCAGGGGTCTAGGAGTCTAGGAGTCTAGCAGGTGTCCGGTAGCGTTGCATTCAGATTTCAACGCAATGTTTGGGGTTCTCTACTTTGAAGTAAGGGCCGGTGTTCATTACAGGGGCAAAGCACACAAAAGGAGACTTCGAAAGAGTACAATAGGATGCAGGGTTTCAGCTCCGGAGCAAGAGTTTGGTTTTGGTCTGTTGCGCATGGTTGCTGGGTGTAGTTATGTGTAGGGAGCATATTCATATTACATTGAGTAGTCGCAGTCTTGATGAAACTCGACGGTTGATGTGGAGTCTAAGGCTGCTGATGCACCCGAGCCGTCGTCTTCGTCGCGGGGCCCGGAGCCGTCGTCTTCGTCGCAGGGCCCAGCACCGCTCAGGCCAGTTGTTTCTACTGAGGTTCCTGCAATCCGTGCAGACTCTGTCACGACAGGGCGGCTCAATGTGAAGCGTGCCGCGATTTGGGGACGGACGCCAGCCTTTCAGATCGCACCGATCTACTCAGAAGGTGTGCACATCGGGTGGCGCGCACTGTGCGGTCGACACGCGGACGCCAGTGGCAAAGCGCTGCCTTGGCGCTGCCTTGCCGAAAGACAGTGAACAAAGGTTCGGACCTTTCGGACAACGAGTGCATTTTGCGACTGAAGCGATGGCTTGTAGCCGGGTTCAACGATGAGGATTGGGGCGCCAACAAGAGGTCGTTCCACCTGTCGCAGGGTGGCTGGCAGCTGGGAGCGTACCGTGCTGGGTTGTCGGAGCAGGAGTTGGACGCCCTGGTGCAACACAGTGCAGCAGGATGAATGTGAAAGGGCCTTTGGCCATCGTTGCGTCCGAGCTGCCAAGGCTTGGGCCATGGGCCTTGAGTCCGGCCAGCTTCGAATACCGGAGTGGCTGCGGCGACGGCGAAGTCCTAGGACGCGAGGCCTAAGGCCCCAGGGCAAACACTGCCAGGGCCTTGGGACGCAGCCGGAGAGCAGCTTCTCACCCGGCAAAAGCGCGTGATGTCTGCTCTTCGTTAGTGCCGGACTGCGTGTCTAAGCTTCTGTTGGCCTGATGTGAGGTGCGTCTTTGTGCAGTCCAGTCGAGTCCCGGCCTATGTTTAGCAGCCGCCAAACTGCCAGGAGCAGCCAAGTGAGGAACCTAACTTTCTGAATCCTGTGCTGCTTTAGCAAAGTTTTAGATTCATAGACAAACTTTTAAATAAACTAAATCAAACAAGCCATAAATAAATAAATATTCACAACAAACAAATAAATATTTACATAAAACCAAAGAATATTTCAAATATTTCAAAGAATGTTTCTAAGTTTAAAAGAATGTTTGTATCAACTTACGAAAGTATATTCTCTACTTTAAAAGTTGTTTCTCTACTTTAAAATGTTGTTTCTCTACTTTAAAAGTTGTTTCTCTACTTTAAAAGTTGTTTCTCTACTTTAAATATTTCGTGCAAACATTCTTACAAACATAGAAACATTCTTAGAAACATTTCGTAGAAAGTCCGTAGAAACATTCTTACAAACATGGTGTATTATAACTAATGTACAAATAAAGATTAGGAGCAAGCCATTGAACAGAAACGGACACACACACACAAATATTGCCAACAGTCCCAGTCTGTCCAGGGTGCAGAGTGTGGGCGGTGAGCGAAGTATTCGGCCCGGCGCTCCCGAAGCTTTGAGGTTCAAATTCTGATAGATGTGTGGTGGCATCTCTCTCTGATTTGCCGCCTGTCATGACCTGTATGAACAACGAGGACCTTGAGGAGCTCTTGGACGCGCAGGAGGAGGAGGGGGCAGAAGCACCTGCGCCTGAGCCTGCTGCCTCTGAGTCGTGTGGAAGGCCCAGCTCCTCGGCTGGCTCTCTGGGGAAGTTCCGAGTAGTGTACAACTTGACGAAGGCTTGTACGTGCTGCCTTTGCAACGCAAAGAGTACAGACACAAGTCCTTTGGACGGGTGGGAAGGCGATGAGGAGCGCCTCCTTGACGGCCGCATCCCACCGAACTCGCCCTCACATTTGCATCGTTAGCACAGTTGCGAGAGCATCTTGATTTCATTTTCGAGTGGTCTATTGAGTCTATTGGATGTTTTTTTTGCACACATGCATTCGGATCATTCAGTCCCCTTGCGTCAATAATCCTTGCTAGAGGTGAGCTGAACTTTGCGACATAAGACTTAAGACATCACATGCAGGTTATATCAGGTATGCTATCCGGAATTCTGAGGTCAAGTTTTCCAGTCGTTAGTTCAGCTGAGACAGTTGAGAAGTTGAGTTCAGAATTTGAGAAATATCCGTGGCATATTATGGATAGCAGATGGCATACGTGGTGTATATGGTGGTATATGGTTGGCAAACCATGTGACAGATGGCATGAGCTGTTTTTGCAAGAAGGTTTCGGGCTCGGGTATCGAGATCAACGTTTGAAAGCTCGGTTCTATACTGGTCGAATGACATAGGTCGAATGACATATTTATCCTGTACATATATATATATATATGTGACATATGTCTGAAGTCTTAAGTCTTGAGAGTCCTAAGTCTGATGCCAGTCTCATGCCTTATGCCTTATGCCCTCTGCCAATGCCATATGTGCCCAGGTAACGCTGACAAGCAGCAGTGGATCCAGGCGGTGCTCTCCGTTGGCTCCTTGCGCGAGAGTACCTGCCTCTTGTGGCCTCCTCGGGTTGATGCCCTTGGGGCGGGTGGTGATATTGGCGACTGCTTTTCAAGTGGGAAATGCATTTTCGAGGACATCACGCAGTTGCACTGCAAGGAGGCCAAATGCTGCCGACATGGCGCTGGGTGCGACATTCCTTCAGTCGACCTTCTTGTCGCCGGGACCTCCTGCAAAGACCTCAGCAAGCTGAACCACACGTCTCCCACTCACGACAGCAACAAGCCAGTCCTCGAGCAGAACTCCAGCCGCGGTGCTTCAGCACAGACTTTCCAAGGCCTTTTGGGCTACGTTCGGAATCACCGACCTCTCTTCGTGATCTACGAAAACGTGGACGCGATGGGCGATCAGCTCAGCTCCACCGACGACTCCAACCTAAAGGTTTGCTTGAACGAGTTCGCTAGCCTCGGGTACCACAGCCAGCCGATGATGACAGACGCATTGGAGTTCGGGCTTCCATGCCATCGTCGTAGAGTCTACATCCTCTTCATTGACTCCCGTAGCCCCAGACTTAATCTCCGTGATCGGCCCTTCCAGGTTGTCATGAACAAGTTTCGCCACTTGGTTAGCAGTTGCATACGCACACCACCGTGTGCATCGGAAGTGCTTGTTGGACAAGGCGACTTGGCGGTGAAAGAGTGTATGGAAGAGCGGCAAGCAAAACTCAAGAAGTCCAAGAAGTCCCAGACTCAGAACAACTGGGTGAATCAGCACATGTACATGAAGTTTGCCGACAGCCTTGGCGTTCGATGGGGCACTCCTGCACGGAAAGAGCTGAGCCAGAATCCATGGTACTCCATCCTCACCGAACGTGAGGCGGACTGCCTGAAGCTCTCAGAGATTGAAGCTCCCGGATGCGGTTTCCGCAACCTGTCGCAAAGTCTCGGCCGTGCCAATAGCAGCACCTTGCAAGCAGATGGTCGGCATGTGGCTCCAACCATGTTGCCGGGGCAGTTGTTGTGGACTCCTCTAGCTCCGGGAGGTCCACGCTTGACGAGTGGATACGAGGCCCTTCTCATGCAAGGGTATCCTATCGGACCTTGTTTGAACATGCTTTCCCAGGAAGTCTACGTTGTGAGCACAGACCAGGTGACGTCGAAGAAGAAAAAGTTCCCAACAGACTCTTTTCTCCAAGACTTAGCTGGAAACGGCATGGCGCTTCCCGTCGTCATGGCCGTGGTTCAGGCATGCCTTGCCGCGGTGCACTGGCGTCCCGTCGGGTTGAAGACCAGCGCCTCGTCTGTCGCGACGGCGATGGCCGCCATGTCAGTGCTGACACAAGGCCCGAGGCCGGGAAATGAGAATGCTGACGAGGACGAAGACGAGGACTCCTGAACAAGGCCTGAGGCCGGGTGCTGGATTGGTTTTGCTGCCGCTTGGTCTTCATAGGATTCGGGCATTTTGCCATTTTTGATCGTGCCTGAGATTTCACTCGATGTGGCAGCGTGAGAAAAGTCAACAGCGTCGCGTCGTGGTCGTGTGGCCATAGTCGAGAAGTCAAGGCTTTCGGTGCAGGAGGAGACGTAGGAGTGGGAGTTTAGTTTAGGAAGTTAGCCTAGCGCTAAAGGCCTGAAGCTCATCTTACTGAAAATGTTACTGTCCTGGGGCCCGTGATTGTCTTCATTATCGTCATTGTTACCATGGACTCATGGCGACTTATGGTCACTCGTAGTGTGCCTATTGGCATGGATTGGAAGTGTTGTCGTCGTCATTGTGGCTTTCATGATGCACAAGTGTCACAAGAAAGTAAACCGAAAGCCAGAATAAATACTGCTCCAGTGCCACACATAATCAGTCTGCTTCAGACATCAATTGCCAGACCATCATGACGATGATGATGATGATGATGACGATTGCATGGCACCCTGTTCCTGCTTTGACAATGCGGGTAATCGGAGACATTTTCATTTTAATGCCATTATGACCATTATGAGCTGTTCAACCAACTGTGGAAAACTGTAAAGAATGTTTCAAACAATTTAAAGAATATTTCAAACAATTTAAAGAATATTTCCAACAATTTTCGAAACATTTGAAGAATATTTCAAACAATTTTCGAAACATTTAAACAATGTTTGAAACAATTAAACAATGTTTGCAGCATCCCAAACAATGTACGAGGTGGAACTTTGGGGGGGTTTAGCACCGGGCTTCTTGGAGCACCTAACCCTAAACCCTAAACCCCAAACATCTCCGCATCTCAGCCGACCGAGGTTCACCGACCCAAGAGCCTTGTAGAAGCTCTTGAGCTGTTGGAGCTGGAATCCCTACGGACCTGTACACTGTGTCACAAGAGTGGCTCCGGCGCCACTACGATTACGTGGCCCGGACGAGGACTTTCTGCTCGCGGGCAAGGAAACCCACAACGTGCAACATTTGTCCCGGCATCCATTCTCTTGCAGGAGATACGACCCTAAGCCCCAAATCCCAATCCTAAGCCCAAAGCCCAAAAACCCTAAACCGTCTACACCTCAAAGGAAATCCTAGCACCACAGAAACCCATCTTCTCACCATTGTGGGCTATACCCGATGGCCCAATTCTTCTGACCAAGGCCCATAGAGATACCTGGGCCACACCCCGACATGATCCAATATTCGTGGCTTCAGTTGTGTTATTAGTGTTGTTTAAGCCTGCCACTGAAATCACTGAACGACTACCACATACCCAGAGATGCGTTACTTGAGTAACTAGTCTAACTTCAAACATAGAAGTTTTTATTTTGATTTAGGAAGCATTGCGTGCTAAAGGAGTGTTGGACCTTCTGGGCAGCCCCCGTCAATTACACAAGACCCTACAAAACCAGTATAGAAACATTATGTAGCAGCCAAACATATCCCCTAAAGCCACAAACCCCAACCTAACAAAAGTGCTTTTTGCATATACTCCTTACCCTAGCCGAGGAACCCAGTATAAGAGCCCTTCCCTAAGAGTCCGAGTACCCAAATCATATACTCTCCCGAATGGTAACCTACATAACTAGTATCCGAAACCTAAGGGCCTAGTATAGAAGCCTAAATAGTTACCAATATTATCCTTATGGTTCCTTGTTATATTTATAGTATACCCCAAAACCCTATTCGAATTATTATGGCCCCTTGCCGTACCCCTACGTTAATAGTTGGGTCCTTTGGCCTTACAGTAGAAGCCAGAAAGTTGGACTATCATTATCGTAACCCCTTTAAGGTAAATTATAGGGGATCCTACCATTAATCCATATTCCAACTTTCTGGAGTTCCCTGCTTTGACCGAGGACAGAAGTGCAGGAGCCTGCGCGAGAGGTCGGCAGAGGCTGTGCACATGTCGTCAAGGTTTAGGGTTCAGGGGTTTAGGGTTCAGGGTTTAGGGGCTTAGGGTTCAGCGTTTAGGCTTAGGGTTCAGGGTTTAGGGTTCAGGGTTTAGGGTTCAGGGTTTAGGGTTCAGGGTTTAGGGTTTGGGGTTTAGGGGCTTAGGGTTCAGGGTTTAGGGTTCAGGGTTTAGGGTTCAGGGTTTAGGGTTTGGGGTTTAGGGGCTTAGGGTTCAGGGTTTAGGGTTTAGGGGTTTAGGATTCAGGGGTTTAGGGTTCCCAAGATTGAAACCCGCATCCCAGAGGCTTATGTGGGTGAATTACAGGGTTCTCAGAATGATTGTGGTGAGAGTTGTTTGTAGTTTTTATCGGGTCGGACCCGGATCTACGGGATGCCATTCGTGCAAAGTTTCCGATGCAGTTTGCCCAGTTTTAGCATCTGGCTCCTCGGATAGCCTTGAGTCCTTGTTTAGGGACCCTTGTATATATGCATACATATATATATATATATATATATATATATGTATATATATATATGTGTATATATATATATATATACATGTGTATGTTTATGTATATGTATATTATATGTTATCCAGCTCCTACTCTCATCTATCTCATGACCTACAGAAGCATACCTCATTTTCTGAAAAGATTATGTCTAGGTGAAGGTGTAGTGAATTGGACAAAGATGACAACCAAGTAAAGAACCTCAGCAGCAAAAAGGCTTGTTTAGTTTTCGAGGAGCCTGAGAAATGAGATCCCGTCCAATCGGAAAATGTTGGCCTTGCTGCAACGCTTGAGCTGCTCGAGGTTTAGAGGTTCAGGGTTTAGCTTTTCGGGCTGGCCAACCTAAGCCCCTAAACCGTGAACCCTAAACCCTAATTCCTAATCCCTAAACACTATATCCTGAAACCCTAAACCCTAAACCCTAGCTTAATTCCTAATCCCTAAACCCTATATCCTGAACCCAAAACCTACATCCCAAACCCTGCCCTACTTTTATACTCTTTTCTTTTTATTAACGGAACCATCATGAAATGAAAGTTTATACTTTTTTCTCCCTGGTTACTCAAAAAGCCCAGTAGAAGCCTAGTTTTCTACTCACACAGCATCGCCTTGGATTGGATTGATATTCGAATGCATGGATACCCAAAGGCCGGTCGAAGTGAGCAACTGAAGCCCAGTGAAACCTAATACCCCAAAGGGTCCAAGTATCATTATGGTATATACTTATAGTGTATTTCGGGGTCTAAGTATATACCATGATGATACTTGGACCCTTTGGGTACTCTAAATACCCTAACTCTTAAACCTGTCATTCCATCACAATATAACCAACCCTAAACACCTTAGCTCCGGAAGTGTGAAGTACCAGTAAAGGCTCACTATAGAAAGTTCTAGATTCTCTAGATTGGGTAAATGTCAAAGGCGCTTCCTTTGCAAACCACAACTATCTAACTCTACTCTTAATACAACACCCCACGGTTTGGGACCCACAAGGGACCCTAGTTTTGACAACAACCCAGATGCGTTTGACTTGAACCCTAAACGGCCTAAACCCTAAACCCCTAAACCGCCCAACCAACCTAAATAATACTGGCCCCACAACCCTATTCTAAGTACTAAGGCCCCTATGAGAAACCCTAAAGCAAGACTTCGGCAGGGGCCAAGCCGATGATGCGGAATCGGTTGGGCATTAAGGTCGGGAGCTCGCCAGGGTTTAGAGATTAGGCTTGAGGGTTTAGGGGTTAGGGTTTACGGGTTTAGGGTTTAGGGGTACAGGGTTTGATTGGGGTTTAGGGTCTAGGGTTGAAGGTTTAGGGCGCGTACTATGAAGCCTAAACAACTACTACTATGTTTCGTTAACTTGAGGGCTCTCGGCCACTCTTGAAGACCCAGGGAAACTCTTCATCGGGCGTGCGTTGAGCGTTTTTTTGCTAGGTCTTTGCAAGTAACTGTCGGATTACCATAAGGGCTCCACGAGGGTTACGTTACAACGTACTTGGAGCACATGTCTTGCCTGCACTCATAAGCTAGGCAGCTAGATTCAGCACCCTAAACCCTCAGCCTTAAACCGTTAAGGGACAGGTAGGGGTGAGGATGTGCTGGGTCTGGGCTTGCAACTGCAGGGCTCAAGGGTCCAGGGTTTTAGTAGCTGGATGGGTAATTTGTAACCCTTTGGGGTTTATAGAATCCTACCATAATTGAACAGGGCTCGGGTACTCATCCCCGACGATCTCGATACCTTAAACCCACAACCCTGAACGCAAAACCCTAGCCTAAACATATATCGTTAGCCTTTGGTAATGGCAATTCATGGCTTCAGTGCCACTTCTGTGATCCTTTGTGAATCATGGCAGCAACTAGAACTTCAGTCTCCGACATAACAGCTTCCTGCAAGCGGGCACCCGGTATGCAAAAATGCAGGAAGCTCTGCCAGTGAAAGCCTGGCCTCTGATGGAACACCCTTATCCCTTACCCTCATTTGCCAGGCGCTTCTCCTTGTGCCGGACAGCAGGCCGGCAGTGGTTCGGTATAGAACACTTATGTAGGGACTATCCTGGTGTAGGATTTTGTTTTTCGTATATATATATATATATATATGCACATGTATTTGCTCGTGTGTAGGTATGTGTATGTGTACACCTGTATGTATATGTATGTGCATATGTATATGTACCTGTATGTGTGTATGTAGATGTAAATGTAGTTCAAAAGCACGTCATGTCATGTCATGTCATGTCAAGTCATGTCATGTCGTTGTAATGTAATGCACTACAATGCAACGCACCGCAAAGTAAGGTAATGTAAGTAATGTAAGGTACGCGCTTGTCTTTACAATGCAACGCATCGCAATGCAGTGAAAGATACTGCCGTTTAGATAATGCAGTGCAATGTAATGTAATGTACGAGCTTGTCCTGATAATCGGCGTACTCCCACGCGTAGTGTAATGCCATGAGCCCTCCAAACCCCTAAACTGGTGTAGCCTGCTCCCTGTTCGGTCAGGCCGGTGAACTATGTCGTCTCACACCTCTTAGATGGCGAGCCTTGGACTTTGAAGATTCAGGCATCCTAAAACCCGAACCAAGCTTGACATGCGTATGATGCCATGCCGCGCTTCGGCATGCTATAGCACATTTCACGAAAGTATGATGTAGCGTATAGCACAAGCTAAAGGAGTTCATTCTGATGTCATGCGCCGCATTGCAAAAGCATCATGAGATACCCGCATCGCTCAACCTGAACACAATGCCGTCTTGGGTGTTGAGCAGGACTGAAGAGATCACAGGCAAGAGATTGGATATTGTGCAAAGCATCATATATTTCCGACGCAAAAGCCATTCAATAACATGTACGTACATAAGTCGTTCTTTGTTGGAAATCTCGATTGGGAGAAATTCTGCTGATGCATGAACAAACAAGTATACAGACTTTCAGATACGCCCCACTCGAAGAGTAGTTTCTGGTTGGTGAAGGTAGGGGGTAGGCCTGCTACGAGAAACCGAAACCGATATGGAACCCTAACTAGGTTGGATTTTGGGGCATTTTTTGTTTTCCTTGTTTGGGTTTATAAAGGACCCTATATATATATAGATGTTTTCCAGGGTGTTCAAAGGCCAACCCAGCTAAGATAAGTCCAAGCCCCAAGTCTCAAGTTGTACTTACCCGAAGGTCTTATCCTGAAGCCGCTGAAGCTGTAGCCGTTACCCAAGGGGCTTCATATATAGAATCCTATAAGGTAATCCCAAAAAGGATCTACTTTGGGGCCTGTGGGTACCTTCTGAATACAAGTTCCTAAACCCTAAACCCTAAAAAATATCAAAGCACACATCGCCAAGGAAGCGACGGCACTGGACGATGCAAAGCGGCGCGCGGCCGTGGTCATGGCGAAGATGTGCCGCCCCGAGGGTTCAGAAGATATTCGGAGGCCTCAAAAGGTGGGATGAAGGTGGGTGGGATGAAGGATCCCTTATATAAGGACTCTTAATTGGGAATATCCCACCTACCTTCGTCCCACCTTTTGAGGCCTCTGATTTCTGGAGCTCTAGGAAGATTTGCTGCACAGATTACGGGTTATTGTTTCTAAAATTTCTGAAGGGCGTTGCAGGTCTTGATACGTGTCTGTGTCGATGTTTAGGAGGGGGTCGCAGATGTGAACATAAATGAGTTTCCGAAAATAAGGGACCCATATGTATCACCCCAAACCTCAAGGATCCTCATTAGAAGGATCTCAAAATAAGGTACCCCTACCTAGACCCTCCATCTACCCTCTATTGGACCCTAAATGCCCCTTATTTGGGACCATATACCCCTGTTTGAGGGTACAAGGAGGGTCCTGGTAATTTTCGGAAACTCCCATATCGGGATTGTTTTGGGGCTCTAGGAGGCTTCCTCGTTCATGTGGCTAAGGGCTTTAAGGGTTTCGAGCCTTTCTGTTCGGGGTTTACTGTCTTCCCCTAGGGATCTAAGGACTCCCATATTAAGGTTTTTGGGCCCAAAGACCGTGCTATATAAGGCTTTTGGGTTATTTTGATCCCCAGGGTTCGTGGGCAAGGGTTGGGTCTCATTGAAATTACACTGGAGCTGTAAAGTCGAGGCCCTGTGCCCTAAACCCTAGTGATTACCTTAACCCTGAAGAACCTACCTTTTTCGGGTTCCTTACTATGATTTCTTTATATAAGTCCTTAAAAATGTAGGTTCTTCTGGGTTTTCAAGGTAACTAACCTTGAACCCTTGACAACCCTAAACCCCAACCGTAGACTGAACCGGGCCCTGCGAAAAAGGAGAATCGACTCGGGCTCAGATCATACACCCCAAAACCCCTACACACGACATTGTGGAAACGCTATACAAGACCCTATAAAACACGTGTAAGCGTGCAAAACATTGTAAGGACTGTATAAAGGATCCGAAGCAACCTTAAACCATGAACCCTTGAACCCTAAATCCACAAAGCCCACCAAAAAGGAGCACTTGAGCTTGAAGAGTGTGATAGAACGCTCTAGTACCCTTGAAGCAAACCCTATGATAGAACTCAAAGAGCACTCTTTTCAAGTTTGCCTGGGGCCTGAGGTCTCGAATTCAGCGCCTCCATCGTCGAACGTTTATCCTCCCGCCAAACAGGCTGGCCTGGGTTTGTTTGGTTGAGGGTTTAGGGTTTATAAGGCTCATAGGGTCTATGTACGTTGGACCTTTAGGGTCCATGTGAGGATCTCTTCTTCTGTCCTTATTAAAAACCATGCTGCAGCATCTGAACTTCAAACTTCAAACCAGTCACCGCTTCCTTTCTTCCACTTGCTCTTGCGTTTGTCTGGCACTTTCGGCCAGCGGGTGCTCGCAAAAGAAACGCTGACCGGCACTTTTCGTCCGGCAACCGCACGCACAAGATGCCACTGACTTAATCCTAAGCACTCAACCCGAAAACCTTAAGTTTATGTTAAAAAGAAGTACACCACACTACACATCAAGAACAGGAGTCCTTGCTGCGTTTTTTGAAACATGCTTGCGGCAAGAAAAATGAAGCTTCACGCTCGTCACCCTAGAACCGGACGGACAACTGCGTTTCACTGTTGTACCAGTAAAACACTGACGAATCATGTCCTTTGCATGATTTCGAAAAACAACATAGTCTTCTGTGTATATACGAGATTACAAAACAGGAAATATCACTCGCAATGCGTTTAATTCGAAAAATGAATGTTAGTGCTCTCAAGCCGCTGGATTGCATGCGGTGCCACTTGTCACCGGGTCCTTTGGAAAGCAGATACGCCTTGTGCTGCTCGAACTCCTTTATCGGAATAGCAATTGGGGTTTGAACTTCACAGGCCGTTTCTGGTTTAGGGTCTGGTCGTTTAGAACTGGATTCGAAAGTTGAGGGTTTGCGCAACCTGTTGATGGGTTTCGAGTCTGGTCGCTTAGATTCGGAAAGTTTACAGTTTAGAATGTGTAGCTTACGGTTATTTACGGTTTCAACTTGTCTAGGTTTCAGTGCCTGCGGTGTTTTAGGATGGATTGAAATTAAAAAAAAGTCCTAAAGCTTGACATAAAACTATGATCCTCTATAATACCAACACGTAACACAATACGACAAGCGTCGCGACCCAACTGGTTGTCCAAGGCCTTACTGTTACCGTTGGAGCTGTCACCGTAGGAGCTGTCACCGTAGGAGCTGTCACCGTAAGAGCTGTCACCGTAGGAGCTGTCACCGTAGGAGCTGTCACCGTAGGACCTGTCACCGTAGGAGCTGTCACCGTAAGAGCTGTGACGGTAGGAGCTGTCACCGTAGCAGCGGTCACCGTAGGAGCTGTGACGGTAGGAGCTGTCACCGTAGGAGCTGTGACTGTAGGAGCTGTCACTGTAGGAGCTGCGCTTCCACTGCCACTGCTGGACGCCCCAGCGGCCCTAGCGAGAAAAAAAAATTTGCTGTGTTTTGGCATGCGGACGACTTCTTCATGTGGATCTGCAGACTTTATGGTTCTGTCCCATAATTAAGTCTTACCAGCTACAGGTTATGGTTGAGAATTACATAGCTGAATCTCTGGGTTTAGGTTGACAGACTCAAGGTTAAAGCGTTTTCTAGAATCCCGCAACAATCTTTCAGCTTGCACAGCCTGGTACCACGACTGCACACGCGCGGCGCGGCGCTGCCTTCGGCTACCCTCGCCGTTCCACGAAACGAAAGCAGGCGGCATCCCGAGGCACGGAAACTACAAGCCTACCGGAGAGTTGGCACTACAAGCTTGGGCGACGCCAAAAAACTGCGACATAGCATAAAGTCATGCGAGGAAGAAGGTTAACTTGCCACGGATCAACTTGGACTCGGATCCGTTCACACGACCCACGCGACACATCAGTGGCATGACAGCTTTAGGACCTGCCATTCCCCCATCGATTCCACATGGAACATCATAAATTTCTCTAAAAAAAAATAACTGTCACATGCGTGAGGGTTTGATATCGATAGTATAGTGACTACACAACACATCAAATCCAGCCATTCCCCCATGTCGATTCTCAATTCTACAAGCAGCTGAGCGAGACACAGACACACACACACACACACACACGCACATAATTGATCATCCATAACCTCACAGCACATCACAGCCAGCCATCCCCCAATGTAGACGCTCGATTCCACAGGCAGCCGCTCGCAAACACACACACACACATACCCAGTCTGAGCTGATTGTCTGTCATCATCTTTCTTCGAGCTTCGACTTGGCGTACTCTTCCGACAGAACGCGTAGGCTGCTTCCAGAATCTCTGCGTGTATTTCTTGATGTCGTTACAAACAGTAACTTAGAGGATCAAGTACACATCTAGATGGAATGCGACTCCAGCTATATACAAAAGGTACAATCGAGCGAAACTGAAAAGTGCAGTCACTGTATCTACACGACAATGACTTGTCTGGATCGATGCAGGTACGTCCAGGTCATAAGCCTGGATATCCCCAGCTAAGAGTAGCTTCGTTAGTAGTGGACTCTTGAGTGGGCCACTGCCCCCACACTCTCGTATGTACGACAATGTCTGCAACAGCAACTTCCTTAAGAACAGGAAGTCCACACACACATCAGTGGCATCACAGCTAGGACCAGCCATTCCCCATCTAGACGCTCGATTCCACATGGAACAATCGAAGCGCTCACAATTAGAAGTGACTGTCTCAAGTACAGTTCCCGAGTTCGGACGCTCGTCGATATGTATTTCGATCCATTGAAGGGAGATGCAGCGACCCCTTGTACAGAAGTTGATCGAGACAACGATTTGGCCGTTGTTTGTTACAGACTTCGAGGAAACGATACAACGGAGGGAGATTCTCTAAGGATCGTGGGTTCGGATCCGTTCACAGGACTGGACCAATAAAGATCCGCCACAGCCGCGCAGACTTCGAGGAAACGATACAACGGAGGGAGATTCTCTCAGGATCGTGGGTTCGGATCCGTTCACAGGACTGGACCAATAAAGATCTGCCACAGCTGCGCCAGCATGAAGAATGAATGCAACGGAAGAAGAACAAGGCAACATTCTTTTGTTGCAAATGCCGCAGCAACATAAGCTGTGCCCAGGGCCAGCCCTCAAAAAAAGGTTCGGTGGCATGTCGGTGTGCGACCGAGCTACATATAAAATCCGACAGGATCGACTTCGCGATCTACTGCAACGAGGCAGCCTGCGATATCATTAACGGTGAACAAGACCAAGAGAACGGCCGGCTTATTGCCGTCCTCGGACGGAAAGAATGCGCACTTCCAATTTCCGTGGCGGAGCCATGAAATGGCCAGGTCGACTGCCTCACTGCCCTCGTTGAGATGGCGCCATGAAGTCAGCAACTCTCCGGAGGTGCCCAGAGTTTCCGCGAGGAAGTCCTCTAGACTCATCCGATATGCATCACTGGGCAACCCAACAGCCTTCTGAAGGTAAGACAGCGTCCAGATGCTGACGTTTGCAGTCATGAAGACGGTGTCCACTTTGACTGCCTCATTCAAGCCAGGGTAGAAGATATCGAGATCCTCGAGCGAGCGCAAGATGGCGCAATTGGAGTTCCAGGAGATTCGACCTGCTTGCAGACTTCTTACGACCACAGCTGCACCAAGAGAATTCTCGTCAAGCAGAGGCGTAGAAACCTCGTTGTTATCTGCCAGGTCTTCCTCTTCATGGAAGCCTTCATGTTGCGTCACGGGCACCGCCCGGGCTTGCTGCAGCCAGTCCCCCACAACGTCCTTGGCACTTGACGTTTTGGGCAAAGACGACAGCAAACGTGCCACGGTTGCAAGACCCAGAGTCTCTACCACCAAGAGTAGAGCCGGTGTAGGAAGTCTGTCCATGACGACGAAGAAACGTCGTGAGTTTCGACAGGAGCACCCTCTGGACTCACCTTCTGGCTACTGGAACAGCTTGATGCATGAAGCACGCATGCGGGGAGACTGCTTTCTGTGAAGACTATAAATACTTCAGTGACTTCAGTCTACGTGCAATGGTTTTCGGCAGTCGCCTTCATGACAACCCAAGCACACATCCGGAGACTGCCGGTCTGCACGCTCACTTTCACGCAGGATCTTGCCTGTACTCTGCTTAGACAAATATTAGAGGGTGAAACAAGGCGTCAGGCCCAAGAACAGAAGACAATTCAGCACTGCTGCCATGGAGTCCGCTCGCTACTCAGTGGCAGCTTCTTCTGCCTCCTCTTTTAAAAGAATCTTGTCTTTCTAGTGTGTGAGGTGTTCGCCGTACTGTAGACCTCGCCGAGGGGGCACTGGCAGGCCTCTTGCGGCAACCGCGAACAATGCTTTTCTGGGTCTCTCTAGCCTCATGGAACGGGAGGTGAGCTTTCATCTTGGCTCCTTCCCCATCCTCCAACTCTGAGCACCAGGCAGCCCACTCGCCCTCTGTCCATAGACACTGCCGGGTGGCTCTTGCGAGCACTTCCGCATGTGTCATTTGACAGGATGTCGTGTGGTACAAAGCCCGGTTGTGGGAGAGCAGCTTGCCCAGGCGAAGAATTTCCAGCTTCATCTCCAGCGTGGCCTGATGCATCATCTGGGTCTCCTTAAACCACCGATTGATTTCGGCGTGCAGGGACTCATTCGATGTCGTTCCGACAGGGAGCAATGGCAAGGCACGTGCATGAAGACTGTGCCTGATGCGAAGATTATTCAGGTACCACTCTGATCTTTCCGGGCTTGTGGCACCAAGCAGGAGTTGCCACACTCGCTTGTTGGGTCCTGGACAAAGGCGAGTCATGTCATCCCGAAAAACATTCGCCACCGCTGCAATCAACTGAATCCATTCAAGACGAGTGTAGATTGGTTTCTCGTCGTCCAGCTCATTGAGGAGGCGCTGGGCATCGTGCTGACGCATGCTGCGATCTTCGACATGCCGTCGAAATCGTTCTTCTTCGGCAGTCAGATGCTTTGCTTTGCCGCCGCTGAATATCTTCCCGAAGGCCTCCGGTCCCACAGCAGTGTCGACGGCAGCAAATTTGGCCAGGACTCTGCGCAACGCCTTGGTCGCGCCTGTCCTCCTGCGAGCGCTGCCGTACTCGCAGGTCATGGCCAAATGCACCGTGTCCAAGCTCATGCCCTGAAGGTTTGGGCACAAGCTTTTCAGTGTGGAGAAGTACTTTCGGGAGGGGTTGTCGACAGACACGTACATGATCTGGCCCAAAGCTGCAGCCGGGAGAGTCTCCGCCAGTAGATAGGCTGCTGTGTCAGAATCTTCCGCCTGCGCCGCACGCATCACGACCACAGCGTTTGTTCGGCCCCGCACGGTGATGACCTTGGTGTTGGAGGGGCAGCAGGGGTACACTAGCAGCATTTCTGTCACCGTCACTGTATCACACTTAACTAACACAAACGAGTTGCTCGGCGTAGACACTGTTCTTCTGCAAAAGGTGCTTCAGCTCTTTCGATGGGAGACGCTTTGATGCGTGCTTGTCCGAGGAGTGGCATGCAGCAGCGCATGGTGGCGTCGATACTGAGACATCGCATTTCCTTGTGCTGAACACACTCGGCGATCAGCTGGTCGCCAAGTTGACGCACATGAGGCGAGCTGAAGATGTCCTCAATGAGCGGCCACCAGTCTTTCGAATGACTGGGAAAAAGGCTGCAGGCTCGGTTGCTGATCTCAGCTTTCATGGCGGTCATCGTCGGGAAGAACTGCAAGGGGCACAAATTTAATGCATGGAGTGTATCTTGTTCCTGCGATAACGAGTTAGCACATCTTGGACAGCTCATATATAGGCGCTAGGTGCGGAGGTACTGACTTAATTACTCAAGAACCTGCCTTGGCATTGTTCAGGATGGTCTTCTGAAAGATTTTCTGCGCAAAGCCGAGATTGTAATAGAGATTGCGACTTCTTCGGAGACCCGCGCTGATGGTGGCTTCCAAGTTCCAGTACTCAGGACCATCTTGCGTGAAAACCAACCGAATTTTCTTGTCGATGCTATTTCGGGTAGAAGACAAGGGAGGGCGAACTGTATCCCGAATCATGTCTGCACTTCGCCTGAGATAATTGCATGCTGCGGGCATTCCCTCCAATTTGTCCTGATCGTGCAGCGCCAGAACAAGCTTGATCTGCTTCGTGCCACTGGCACTGTATTGCTTCTTGGAGGTGTGGTGCTTCCTGATATGGACAAGCACCCGGCAGGCATTATGTCTGCTCCACGATCTGAAAGGACACAGGGGACACCGAGCGCGGCCAGACGCGTCCGGGCGCGGAGTCCTTCTGTCTGCAGCAACAGCGTCGATTTCCTCCGATAGCTTCCGAAGAAGAACATCGCCCACATGCGTGACCGCCTCGTTGTCTTGCTCGAACTCCCTGTTGTTGTCGTCGTCGATGTCTCTGCTGGAATCATCACCTGCGCATGCTTGCAGCTCCAGCAGTCTTTCGACCTCTGTTTTTTCCAGTCTTGCAATGCTCCCCGGCAAGTTCGGCCACGCTGCAGGGTCTTCCCACACCTGAAAGAACACAACATGTCGAGAGTCGATGGCCGCAGCGAACGCATTCCAGAAGAGCCGGTTCTGGATGGTAAAAGTTGCGTTGCCGTCCATGACGATGAAGTTGCCTGGAGTATCTGCACGCAGCCCCACGCAGTGTGGCTTGTTGTTCTTCGTCAAGTGGATGAGGAAGTTGCCTTCCAGGGGCATGTGAGCAAACTCTGTCGAGCTCATCCAGGGCGTGAGGGTAACTTGCGTGGCTTCCACGACCTGAAGATAAGTGCGATGCCTCCGACGTCGAAAGTATACAGCTGCCTCACTGTCAGTGTCGCCCAGCATCTTTCCAGCGGCATCTGTATGCCCGAGCCTGTGCAAGGCGCAGAGAATGCAGTTGCCTTCGTCTGTAAGAGTCGCGGGCTCGATGCTTTCTGCATCTCTGGACGCACTTCCGACACGAATGCCTTCCAGAAAAGTTTGGTGGCTTTTTGGGCGCAAGGACACATCGAAACCTGTCCTGCTTTTGATGTGTGATGCGCACTCGACGCAGAAAGCTTCTACGCTGGAGCCCACAGCGGCTTGGTCAACTCGGATGCCGTCAAAGTGTAGACTCACGTGTGATGGCTGTTGCTCTTGGATTTTCTCGAGCCAAGCAGAAATAATGAGATCCTCGACGGCGCTCCAAATGAAAAACAATGTCGATGCTTCGGGATGCGAGCGGTCTTCGTCTTCCACCATCTGTCCGAAAACCTCTGGGGATACGGAGACGCACGTCCACCTGCAGAACATGGCCGCTTTCTGCAAACGAAGCACAAAATCCTGCGAAGCCAGGTGCTCCGGCGGTGCTCCTCCATTGAAGATTTTGTTCAGCAGCTTCTTGCCATGTGCAGTGCTGGTCTGAAAGACTTCGTGGATGATGCTCTCGCGATCTTCTGCGCACCTGCGAAGTGTTTCTTTAACCTGCGGCCACATAGGATGCGCGGGCTCCAGTCTCGCCATGATCTGGTACATCAACTTGAAGCAACAATTCTCGATGTCCAGATCAACAGTGTGCTCGGCAACTTGTTTTTGCCAATAACGGGATAGCCTCGGGCAGCAGAAAGAATGAGAAGAACGTATGTTTCATGGGAGTTTGAAGGATGACAGCTTCCAAGGCTTTTAATCTGATCACCCTGGAATTTAAAAGGCCCTCGCTCCAAAACCAAACCATGTTTGACTGTATGTTCTTTTTGCAAGCAGGGGTCTTCTGCATGGAGAAACCGTTCGCGTAGCGGCGAGTACGGATGAGGTCCCCCAGCTTCCAGCTATAAGTCGTTTGGAAGTCAACGGTCGCAGAGGCAGTGAATGGGTTGGTATCCTGAGTCTGACTGCGTTCAGGCGCGGGTCCCTTGACCCGTTGCCTCTTCTGTAAGGCCCGAGCTTCCATGTGATCCAGAAGTTCCCGCGCTGCTCTCTCCTCGTCGCGCAACTTGTCCATTTTCTCTCTCCAGAACTGGATTGCATTTTCTTCGTGCACTGTTTTCTTGCCCCTTTTCCTGCTAAGCCTCTGGATAAATTTCTCCAGGAAGTGTGACAGAATCTCAACGTTGCTTTCCCTCGAAGTGCAGGAATATGTGGCAGTGTAGAGCGAGCGAGCGTCCATTCGCTCTGCAAGCACAGTCCTTTCGGCCGGCGTGCACAGCGTCTCCATAAACGATGTTACTGGCTTTGACATCCGGACTGTGGGCACGTACTGCAGAGAGTTTTGAAAACTGCGTGTGGGCAGAAGAGTCTTGGATTCCACCAGCTTCTTCCAGATTTCACCAAGTCTTTTCGAAGCAAACTTCCCCTTGGACTGGCCGTTGCGCTTCCACCAAGCCTCCGAGATTTTTGGGGCAACGAAGCCTTGTTTCGGGTTCTGCTGCATCAAGGCGGTGATGATGTTGTCGGTTGCCGTTCGATCCTCAGTTGGGATCTCTGCCGCCTGCGTGGGTTCCTCGTTTCCCTGGCGTTCTTGGGACCCAGTGGCGGTCTCGACAGCGGCGAGCACCGCCGGCTTGCCAGAGCGAGGTCTCGACTCCAAACCACAGGCCTTGCGTATTTTTTCTTCGGTCAGCCCGGCCGATGCATAGTTTTCGATGATATTTCGGCAGTCCTCTCGCGAATTGACAAGTTCAAACCCCAGCTGATGCCGAAGCGAAGCCGCAATTGCAGGACCAGACTCCAGAAATGCTCGCAAAGTCGGGTCCTTCGGGAAAATTCCATCCTGGGCAGCATCTGGGTATTCTCTCTTGATGTAGTCGGGATCCAGGAAAAGCGCTCGTGCCTTCCAGACCAGGCTGCGACGAAAGATCGAATTGAAACTGCTCTCCGAGACGTTGTGGAATTCCAGCAGATCGTTTGTCTCAATTCGTTTCCATCCGATCACGCGCAGCATGCGGGTAACGTACCCGTAGGGTTTCCGCGCTGCGAGATCGTCAGCAGAGACCAGCTTCTTGTACAGGTCCTCACGGAACTTGCGGTTGCTGTCCGGCCTCTCCTGGGCTGTAAGGATGAATGCCGAGGCGAAGTTTTCCAGCTGCTTGCGCAGCTCATCCTCGTTGTACCACAAATTCGGGTCTATAAAGGAATGGTTCTCCTTATACACCGCAGCTAAATGACTGCTGTACAGTCCTTGGCCTGTGCCGCCGCCGCTCTCCCCCAAAAAGCAACGATCAACGTTCTCTCCGCGCTTGCTCAAGGCAATGGCAGCCAGACAACAAGCGAAGAACTCATCGTTGCACCAAAAAGTCTGCGAATAGAACAACTCCAATCTCTGCTTCGCCTGTTCCAGGACCGGATCTCGCAAAGGATGTGGAATGCGGACATACAGGTTGTTTTCCGGGGATGGCTGCACAAACACAACATTGGCGTCTTCTCGATCGTATAAGAGGCTAACGTCGTTGAATGCGACTCCAGCCTGACGACAAGAGGGTGTGTCGCACCAAGCCACTATGAAGCGCATCAAATTGCGCTCATCCAACAAGTCCCTTTGTATTGATGGAAGAACCTTGAGCAGCATCTCTGCCACAGCCGAAGGCCAACCGCCGCTGTCTGGCGCAGCTGCATCGTCATCTCTCACTGGTGGCCGTCCCTGCGCCCGTCGTCTCACGGTGCTGCGGCTCGCGTACAGGCATGTGTCCTGGCAGACTTGCAAAAACTCTGTAATCCCGTTGTAGTCTCGGAGACAATCTGTCACAGCATCTAGTATTCCTTCATCCGTGCGAGTGCAATTTTGTGGTAGAAGACGGAAAATACCTTCCAGTCGCAGCAGAAACGTCTTGACTCGCATCAACGTCGACTCTCGAGGGATTCCATTGTATCGCTCAAATGCACCATGGTCGTGATACAGATAACACTGTCCATCGTGTGCTCTCAGATGTCTGCCTCCCTCGCTCAACCAGAGCAGCGCGACGTTGTCGCGAACGAAGACATCGGAGTAACGCGTCCTGTACACATTGAGTGCTGCTGCGATGAGCCGCACAAAATCGTCCGGCCACAGAGGGCGTCGCATTGAAACGTACTCTCTCAGTTGCTCACTGTGCTGCAAGATTGACCTGTGGCCATCTGAGGAAGCCTGGGGCGGAAGAGACTTCATGAACGTTTCGCTTGCCTCAGCTGCCGAGTTGAAGTGCTCACTGAAAGCCTGTCCTGTCTTTTGTGCCGCCGGCGTCAAGCGCCTTTTCCTCGTGGCAGCATGCTTGTCCACAAGAGTCAAGATTTCGGGCCCTGTCGCCTGTCCTTGCATGTTGCCGGGTCGATCCTGCGTGTCGGGCAGGTCGGGCAGCTGAGATTCACGTTGGGAATTCTGCAGGTCCGGCAAGTTGGAATCATCCGCAACAAGAGCTAACTTGCTAGCCAGAACTGAATCGCGTCGAAACGCCACCAAGGCAGCAACATCCACGACGCCGTCCTCCACCTCCTGAACGAATCCTTCCGGGTGAAACTGGGGGTGCGTGCAGCAAACGAAGCACCTGGAAACTTTCAGATCGTAGTAAGTTTCCAATATCCATTTGTACAAGCTCAGTTGCACTCGGTAAGCTTCCCCTTGGCAATCCATTAGTTCCTGCAGAGGAGGCTTCATGTAGTGCGGCGACTGATACTTAGTCGGAAGGTTCTGGCTCCTCTTCCAATCAACTATGATATACTCGTCCTTGTCCCTGCTTTTGAGGACCAAGTCAACAGACCCAGCCAAGTCCTCATTGTCCGCGAAGATGGCCCACTCCGTACGGAATACTACATGTGTTTTTTGGAACTGCATCAAAAACTGTAGCATGATGTCCAACTCCATATCCATGGGCGATGCCAGTACGTCATGCCCGTTGAGCACATGCTCGAACATGGAATGCATCCATGTGCCAGCATTCGCTGCCGTTTTCCGCTTATTTGTCCACTGCAGTTGAATTTCAGCATCGCTCAAGCACACGATTGCAAGCAACTGCTCCCACACACCAGCGAGATCACTTCGCAAGCGAGATAGCTCGCTACAGAAAGGACCTCTTTCAATGGGATTCTCATTCAGTAGGTGAACCAGGTGGGACACTATTTCCGAGTCCACGGATTCCAGAAGTTCTCGCACTGCCTGGACGTCGAAAGTCCCTTCCGACCTCATGTACTCTTCTCGAGGCCATCTCATGCTTGCCTTCATCGAGGCGATGGCGGCCAGCGCTGAAAATTCCTGGCCAAACCGGTGAATGAAGCCTGTGACCTCGGCGGCAGGTAGTAGGATCGGGACAGCTTCCACAAACTGCGCACGCGAAGACTTGTCTGATTCAGCCCATCGTACGCATGCTTATATAATTATTCATTCTAGCTTTACTGCTTTTCTTTTGTCCGGGCGACGTGCATGTTCCTACTGCGATCTCCAGCCGAGATGCACTCAGGCTCACCACTTGACCATCCCAGAAGTATGTGTGGTCAGACGGTCGAAACTTTAAACGGGAGTCTCGGGGGTGGCCATTGATCCGAAACAGAGCATCAGAAGAACCCAGGTCAGAAATGTCTTCAAAATCAGGGTCCGCCGCCATGTAAAAGGGAGGCTGCGAAGGAGCAGTGAGCCCTAGCACCTCTACAACCATGTCCTGGAGCACTGCTGGCCACTCTCTTTCAAATCTTGTCTTTGTGCTGCCGGGAAGAGCATCTCCATGTCTTCGTGGCAGTTGCGGCGTCCGGACGGCCTGGGCGGACGCCGCCACTTCTGCCCCGAAGCCGTCGTGATTGCTGACAGGCTCCACCGCCAGGCTCTCGTGCTGCAAGTGCATGGCAACTCGACAGGCTTGCGCACGCCACGCTGCAAGATCCATGCCAGTTTCTCGCGGATCTGGAAGTTCTGCAAGAAAGTGACGTCGGCCCGAGGCAACCTTCATGCACTCTGCGTGCAAGAAGTGGTACAGCAGAGTGTCCTTCTGATGCGACAGAAAGTCTAGCACTGTGCGTGCTCGGTACAACATTTTCTCCCATTTCCGCTTGCTCATCCCAACACGTTCCTGCGGATGTGGAAGCAACTTTGGGGCCTCTGGCAGAAGTTGCACCAATGCTTTGTGGCGCCCAAGAAGATCCCTAACAACTAGCGAAGAATTGTCCTCGGCGCCAGTGCGCAGTCCAGTTTCCATCTCGGTCAAGAACTCGTCGGCTCCGATGTACCGCTGCGGAGTCCAGTCCTCCTGCGCCGGTCCCCCACTCCCGCCGCAGAAGTCTCGGAAAACGGTAAAACAGTTGGAGCAAGACCGATCAGGACTCTGTGCTATGTGTCTCTGACACATCATTCCAGAACAGCGCGGACATACGGCCCAAGGCTGCGCAGAGATGCTATGCGTCTCTTGGCAGACCATGCACTGAATGTCAACATTGGCATCCAGGGCTGTAGGCAGGGCTCGCATACCGGCATGATCAAGAGGCGTGTCACGTCTTACAAACATAGTCACGAAGACATGTGATAGTGGCGGAGCCGCCAGTACTTGTTCTGCGTCGAAGCGAACTGTAGAAATCCCGTGTCCATTCACGAAAATGACGAAGTAGTGCTCCGCCCAGCAAATACAGAAGCGATTGGATGTGTTTGCTTGTATAATATCACCCTGTCTGCCGAAGTGTGGTTGCGGGGACGTGTCGTTCACTCCAAAGGACCATGTGGCAGCTGGCTGAAAAAGATTGTCAATCCTGCAATATGTCCGCTGAGCACCCTGCTGCCATCCACGCACACCGATGTACAATCCAACTGCTGTGGAGGGAATCATGAGGTCAAAGACAGCGCAGCCCAGCAGCGGTCCTTCGGACTGGAAACAAATAACGCTACTGCAGCCGACAGCATGAGGCCCAGCACCTCGCACATTCCATGAAAGGAACAAGTTTCTCGGAATGCGCTCAAATAAGGGTATCTGCTGCAAACGCACGCACAGACCACGTGCAACAGCGCCAATCGACTCGATGTCTCGCAGGACCTGCCGGCTGTCGAACTCACCCTCTTCCAACCGAAGAGCACGCCCTCGCCAGTGTCGCCTGTTCTGCACCGACCGAAGGAAGGACGAGTTGACGCAAGATAAGGCTTTCAAGTATTGCACCGAAAAGAAGAATCCAGGGAGCTCTTCAACAAGCTCCAAAGGCATAAAGGGGCCACTCCCTCCCAAGCGATCCGTTGCTTGCGCTGATTCAACATCGGCTCCGCGTGCCTGCCGAGCGGCCAGTGCTCTCTCGTACCAGTCGGGCCTGGTATCCCAAAATCCCTCGTCTCCACTGGACTCACTTTCATCCATGACTCCAAGCAGCACAGGTCGCAATGGTATGGGCGAGGCGATTTGCACATGGATGTGTTCTGCTAGCTCGACTGTGTTTGCAGTCACAACGTCACTGTGTGTGAGGGCCTCTATGCATTCGGCTGCGGATATGTCCATGTGTTTGCCGCCACGAACGTCACGGTCGGCGCAGGGTGCATGTGACCATGTGGAACTGCACGGCACTATCTCGTAAACAGCCCCAAAGAACATCAGCTGCACGTCAGCCACATCAAGCACGAGGCTGTCTTGCGGGCGATGCGTTCTGCTCAGCAAGCAAAATCCATCGCCGTGAGCACGTAGACCAGTGAAGTGCGCGTTCACTTGGTCGTACAGGAGAAACCTTCCTGCTTGAGTGACTGTGCTGACTTCGTGGATGTCGTACCTTGTTTGCATGGACGAGTTTTTATCAGTAACAGCACTAACAGCAGCCATTGAATCAAGTTTACACCCTGCACGCCAAAATGCCCGAGCGGATTCAGCATTTTTTTGCCGTCCTTCAGTGCCCAAAACGGACCGTCACCACAATAGGGGACCTTCAGGCCCAGTGCGCGCAAAGAGTCGACGAGGCAGGTGTCTCGGAACCGCTTCGCGCCTTGGCAAGTTTCGCAGAAACCCTTCCTATAGGGAGGACAAGATCTAGTTCGTCTGCCCTGCAAGGAATGCACCTTGATTGCAACGCACGGGAATGGAGACTCGAGTCTTGGAAGAGCGAATCGGCTGCCGATCGTCGAACAGCAGCTCCTCAATGAGCTGCTGCTCCCTGTTACACATGACAGGAAGTTTCAGTGGGTTAACATACGTAACATCAGAGAAATACTTTCTGCAGCTTCGCCCTGCTGCCTTCCGAGGCTGCAGGGGCGAAGCCAGGAGATCTTCTTGGGACCCGGCTTCCTGCAGGAGGACATGGATGCAGAGAGCTATAAGCACGGCAGCCGCTGGTCCTGGCTGCCCACTCTCTCGAGATCGGGAGCTTGATGTGGGCTGTGCTCTGCGCGCGCTGCGGCTTGTGCTTCCGACCGCTGAAGACCCCGTCGGCATGCGCTCCGTCGTCTCCGGGACTTCCTCTAGTGTGGAGTGCAAGAGTTGAAAAACAGACACGTCGTGTCTGGCGTCAGCCCTGCAGCAGCTGCAAATGGAAATCTTTCAACCTCAGATGAAAGCCTATTATGTCTTGGCGTTTGTGCGCGTCGCCTCCAACAGCGATTGGTGCAGCAGCCGACGGTACGGCGGCAGCGGTTTTCATCATGGCTGCCAGTTCACTCAAGGTGATCACTGGCGTTTTCTCTTTCCTTTGGAACCATCATGAACATGCGCACACTCTTCTCAGCGTCAATTGACTAAATGCAGGCAGGACACAGGCGCGGCACTTCCTCTTTCGCAGATCTGGGATAGTACCTTGGCTGCGAAGGCAATTCTTTTGGTGCAAATATAAACTCACAACTTCCTGAGAATTCGAGGTGCGTGGGACTTGTCAACATCTTGCCTTTCCTTGGTCCATTGTTCTTGCGGCGATTGCACCGGAGGTGTTCTGGCCGTCGGTAATACCCGAGATCTCCATGACGTTCGCCCTTGCCCATTTTCCAGACGATGGGATCGGCGTTGGGGTCGGCAAGCACAGGCTCCGCTTTCCGATTGCGCCCTCCGAAACCTGGGACCAGGATTAGCGGCTTTCGCCCACGGCGGTGGCCTTGGAGAATGGGGATGTTGCTGGCATCAAGCGCAGGGCACCTTGCCCACAGACTGGAATTCTCAGGAGTTCGAACTGGGTCGATACCAGCAGACGCATCGCTGCCGATGATTGCCGGGCGGGGCCACAGCACGATAACCTTGCCCAGAAAACCTTGTGTGCAGCGAACAGCCGGCACGTGCAAGGCGTTACTGAAAGGTGCATACGAGGAGCTCCAATTCAGCAGGCCGTTCTCGATCGGCTTCGTGGAGCTGGGGCGGACAACAAGTCCATACTCGCCTTACTTGTTCTTTCTGAGATCTGCCAGGCCCTGGAAGTCTCAGGCTTCGACCATCGATCTCCAGCGAGGTTACCAGGCCTGAACAAATGAGTGGCACGAGTTTAATCACCGACGAAATTACCAAGCAAGTTCGAAGCCGGGATGCTCTGGAAAGCACCGCGTCCATGAAGGAGGTCCAACATACTTGCCGAAGCAAAGAAGAAAGTGGATCCTCGCAGGCACCGACAATACACGCCGCTTGTCTTCCAGGTCTGCAGCTGTCCGGCCTGTCGCTACTGCGAGTGTAGAAGGTCCTTAGGAAGGGACATGTAGCACAGGTTCTGCACAATTGAATTCCAATGCAGTTGCGTCGCCAAGAGGAGGACCGCAAAAGTTGTCAAAGGCTCAGAACCGAAAGGCTGCAAGGCCAGGCGATACAAAGGTAACCTCCATGTCAGCAAAACCTGCTCCGCAAGAAATGACTTCATCTGGCTTGCTTCTTGCGACCGAATGAAACTATTTCATGGCAAAGGTTCTAAACCTGTGCACGATAAATACAGCAGATGCCTGCAAAGCAAGAAACAAGAACGGCAATCTTTCAGCTGTCGGGCACGATGCAATATACTGCATGAGTGGGAGACCTACAAGAGATCTGAACTTGGTAGTACTCACACGTTGTTCAAGAGGACGGATGCTCCTTGAAGGAAGTGGGAACGCCATGCCCAGTCTGAGCAAAGATCATCAACTGGATCGGGTAGAACTTCTCGTGCTGTGCCACGGAGTTGACGATGGAATTCTCGCAACATGAAGTTATGTCCACCATGACGATCGTCATCTGCAACGCAGCGCAAAACTTGCCGTACTCGGAACATACTAGTTTCCCAATCGTTCTTGGAAATTCTCAAGTCACAAGGATCTGGTAGTAGGCACCAGGCACTGGGAAACTCCATGAAAATATGATTGAACTGCTCAACGGCATTCTGAATTGCCCGACTGCGCTTAAGATGTCGTGTTTCATGCGAATGCACTTCTCCTCGAGATGCCCGTACATCGGTGACTCGGCGAAGGTCAACCATGCTGTGTAACATGTGTATGTATGAGATCATCGCTTCCATCCTTCCAACTCTGGAATCCTCGCCCGTGCAAGCGATGACGTTCTGTAGTTCTGGATCTTCCTGGATGATCTCATTGAATGCCTTCAACATGCGACTGCGCACGTCTAATGTAGATCCAGTAGCCAATGCCGATAGAATGCAGTCAGCGCGACGAACATAGGATCTGAAGTATGCATGAGTCATGTTGGGGTCTGTGCTGCATGGAATAAGACAGGAGACAGCAGGAAACCTTGTCAGGACGCTTGCGTGATCCTGACGTAGACGCATCACCACCTCCTCACGATGAACGTGGACGGCATTAGACATTATGTCTGCTTGAGCGAAATTCGGCTCCAGGGAAGCGGGGCACACAGGCCTACAGCTCCCACTAACGTT
>CAJNDT010001001.1:1241490-1311490 GCA_905221615.1 Symbiodinium sp. CCMP2592
ACTACATAAATATAAACATGAAGAGCATGAATACCAGGCAGTTCCAGCTTTAGATAACTACAATCATTTCATAACTCATAGTGATGAAGCGGCTCAGGTTCGGAGGGTTTCGCAGGCAGGCAATTGTTCCAACGGAGTAGCGTCATGCTCTGGACTCCTGGATTCGGTCCTATTGAAACCTGGAACCTGTTCCAAAACGATTGCAGAGTGCTGGTACTGCCAGATCAGATGACCTGAATAAGGGAAAGCAACTAAACGACGCGCAAGAAGCACATCCTGTACCACGGGGTCGCGGCATGACTTTAAACCTGACACAACGAAATTCCCGGCATGACCTCTACCCTGTAACACCGGGCATCGCACACAAGCCTCACCTTGTCACACCAGGCGACGCGGAACCAGCACACCCTGTACGACCGGGCGTCGCGGAATGAAGTGAAAGACCTCTGCCCTGTATCACAGGGCGTCACGCACAAGCCTCACCTTGTCACACCAGGCGACGCGGAACAAGCACACCCTGTACGACCGGGCGTCGCGCAATGAAGTGAAACTTGACACATCGAGATTCCCGACATGACCTCTACCCTGTAACACCGGGCGACGCGTAGCTGTCTCACCTTGTCACACCAGGCGACGCGGAACCAGCACACCCTGTACGACCGGGCGTCGCGGAATGAAGCGAAACTTGTTACATCGAGATTTTCGTTTAGACCTCTACCCTGTATCACCGGGCGTCGCGCACAAGCCTCACCTTGTCACACCAGGCGACGCGGAACCAGCACACCCTGTACGACCGGGCGTCGCGGAATGAAGCGAAACTTGCTACATCGAGATTTCCGGCATGACCTCTACCCTGTATCACCGGGCGTCGCGCACAAGCCTCACCTTGTCACGCCAGGCGACGCGGAACCAGCACACCCTGTACGACCGGGCGTCGCGTAATGAAGTGAAACTTGACACATCGAGATTCCCGGCATGACCTCTACCCTGTAACACCGGGCGACGCGTAGCTAGCACACTCTGCGCGGCAGAAGTTGCGCAGTAACCTCAACCTTACTACATCGCGTGTTGCAGTGTTGACACCAAGAGTCTCACCCTGTAACACCGGGCGACGCGGAACAAACAAACTCTTAAATAGAAATGACGAGAGAAGAGCTGAGATTGAGATTGTCAAGGTTGTGTTTGAAGCCCGCCCAAGTTCCCGTAACAAACTGGCGCGGTTTTGGTTTTTATCCCTCCCCCCAGGTTCCCACGGTTGAAATGGTTGAAACGGTTGAGGGTCAGGATTTTTTTAACCATTTCAACCATTTCAACCATTTTGAAATGGTTGAAATGGATGAAATTCTTGGCCCTGAGCTCCCGGAGAAGGCCAAAATATTAAAATGGTTGAAATGGTTGAAATGGTTGAAACGGTTGAAATGGTTAAAGTTTTTATCCATTTCAATCATTTCAACCATTTTGAAATGGTTGAAATGGTTGAAATGGATAAACTTTTTAACCGTTTCATCTATTTCAACCGTTTCAACCATTTCAACCATTTCAAATCCTTTTGCCTTTGTCCGAGGGCCAGGATTTTTCAACCATTTCAACCATTTCGAAATGGTTGAAATGGATGAAATGGATGAAATTCTTGGCCCTGAACTCCCGCAGAAGCCCAAAACATTAAAAATGGTTGAAATGGTTGAAACGGTTGAAATGGTTAAAGTTTTTATCCATTTCAACCATTTCAACCATTTCGAAATGGTTGAAATGGATGAAATGGATGAAATTCTTGGCCCTGAACTCCCGCAGAAGCCCAAAACATTAAAAATGGTTGAAATGGTTGAAATGGTTGAAACGGTTGAAATGGTTAAAGTTTTTATCCATTTCAACCATTTCAACCATTTCGAAATGGTTGAAATGGATGAAATGGATGAACTTTTTAACCATTTCATCTATTTCAACCGTTTCAACCATTTCAACCATTTCTAATCCTTTTGCCTTTGTCCGAGGGCCAGGATTTTTTAACCATTTCAACATTTCAACCATTTCGAAATGGTTGAAATGGATGAAATGGATGAAATTCTTGGCCCTGAACTCCCGCAGAAGCCCAAAACATTAAAAATGGTTGAAATGGTTGAAATGGTTGAAACGGTTGAAATGGTTAAAGTTTTTATCCATTTCAACCATTTCAACCGTTTGAAATGGTTGAAATGGATGAAATGATGAACTTTTTAACCATTTCATCTATTTCAACCGTTTCAACCATTTCAACCATTTCAAATCCTTTTGCCTTTGTCCGAGGGCCAGGATTTTTTAACCATTTCAACCATTTCAACCATTTCGAAATGGTTGAAATGGATGAAATGGATGAAATTCTTGGCCCTGAACTCCCGCAGAAGCCCAAAACATTAAAAATGGTTGAAATGGTTGAAATGGTTGAATCGGTTGAAATGGTTAAAGTTTTTATCCATTTCAACCATTTCAACCATTTCGAAATGGTTGAAATGGATGAAATGGATGAACTTTTTAACCATTTCATCTATTTCAACCGTTTCAACCATTTCAACCATTTCAAATCCTTTTGCCTTTGTCCGAGGGCCAGGATTTTTTAACCATTTCAACCATTTCAACCATTTCGAAATTTGTTGAAATGGATGAAATGGATGAAATTCTTGCCCCTGAACTCCCGGAGAAGCCCAAAACATTAAAAATGGTTGAAATGGTTGAAATGGTTGAAACGGTTGAAATGGTTAAAGTTTTTATCCATTTCAACCATTTCAACCGTTTTGAAATGGTGAAATGGATGAACTTTTTAACCATTTCATCTATTTCAACCGTTTCAACCATTTCAACCATTTCAAATCCTTTTGCCTTTGTCCGAGGGCCAGGATTTTTTAACCATTTCAACCATTTCAACCATTTCGAAATGGTTGAAATGGATGAAATGGATGAACTTTTTAACCATTTCATCTATTTCAACCGTTTCAACCATTTCAACCATTTCAAATCCTTTTGCCTTGTCCGGGGCCAGGATTTTTTTAACCATTTCAACCATTTCAACCATTTCGAAATGGTTGAAATGGATGAAATGGATGAACTTTTTAACCATTTCATCTATTTCAACCGTTTCAACCATTTCAACCATTTCAATTCCTTTTGCCTTTGTCCGAGGGCCAGGATTTTTTAACCATTTCAACCATTTCAACCATTTCGAAATGGTTGAAATGGATGAAATGGATGAAATTCTTGGCCCTGAACTCCCGCAGTTGCCCAAAACATTAAAAATGGTTGAAATGGTTGAAACGGTTGAAATGGTTAAAGTTTTTATCCATTTCAACCATTCCAACCGTTTTGAAATGGTTGAAATGGATGAAATGGATGAACTTTTTAACCATTTCATCTATTTCAACCGTTTCAACCATTTCAACCATTTCAAATCCTTTTGCCTTTGTCCGAGGGCCAGGATTTTTTAACCATTTCAACCATTTCAACCATTTCGAAATGGTTGAAACGGATGAAATGGATGAACTTTTTAACCATTTCATCCATTTCAACCGTTTCAACCATTTCAACCATTTCTAATCCTTTTGCCTTTGTCCGAGGGCCAGGATTTTTTAACCATTTCAACCATTTCAACCATTTCGAAATGGTTGAAATGGATGAAATGGTTGAAATTCTTGGCCCTGAACTCCCGCAGAAGCCCAAAACATTAAAAATGGTTGAAATGGTTGAAATGGTTGAATCGGTTGAAATGGTTAAAGTTTTTATCCATTTCAACCATTTCAACCGTTTTGAAATGGTTCAAATGGATGAAATGGATGAACTTTTTAACCATTTCATCTATTTCAACCGTTTCAACCATTTCAACCATTTCAAATCCTTTTGCCTTTGTCCGAGGGCCAGGATTTTTGAACCATTTCAACCATTTCAACCATTTCGAAATGGTTGAAATGGATGAAATGGATGAACTTTTTAACCATTTCATCTATTTCAACCGTTTCAACCATTTCAACCATTTCAAATCCTTTTGCCTTTGTCCGAGGGCAAGGATTTTTTAACCATTTCAACCATTTCAACCATTTCGAAATGGTTGAAATGGATGAAATGGATAAACTTTTTACTGCAAATACTAGCACTACTAGTTTTAGTTGCTACTGATAACTATACAAGTCTTACTATTTCCTTCTGGTACTAACCTTCTGGTACTAACACTGCTAATACCGATGCTAGTACTACCCCGAGCGTATACTCACATAGACCCTAAAGGTCTATGCCACATAGGGTCTATAGGGTTTATAGGGCTTATAGGGTTTATGGTTTTTTTAGGGATTATGGGGTTTATAGGGCTGAAAAGAGTTTAGGGTATATGGTTCGGATTTTGTCCCAGGGTTTAGGGGGGTTCACGATTTGGGTTCCGGTCTTAATCTCAGCATGGCTTGGATTTTGGGGGTGTTGGGGTTCCCACCATATGAAAACCTTCAGTAGTACATTCTAGATTCGTCTTCGTGCAACTCTTGTACGCTTCCTCTACCCTATACAGCCCAATCAACAAAACCAGATTCAGATGATTTTGCTTAACACTCCTATGAAATCCATTCAACAGCCGTCTAAGCTACAAGCGATTAAACGTATAATGTCTTAGGACTCTTGAATACAAGCATGCCATAGTATACCCCAAAAGTATTTTAATTCTTGGGGCCCCCGAATTTTCTGAAACTAGTTTGTATATGCTGCAGAGACTCTGTATTGCAAAGGCCCTGTACTATCTTCACAAATATGGGGGATTTCCGACCCTAATCCTAAATAGTAGGATCCTTATTATAAGGACCCCACAATAATATGAGGTACCCCTGTTTTTCTGAGACTCCCATGTAACATCCAACTGGGATTCGGTAACGTGCGCAGAACAGAAACTACATCGGATTTACTCCTTGAATACCTGAGCTTCCCATCCAGTACTTAGAGGCCCAGGGGACTTAGTAAGTAGGTTATAAGTAGGGTTATAAGTACCCTAAATGGAGTTACCCCAATTATAACCCTTCTTACAACCTACTTACTAAGTCCCCTGGGCCTCCAAGTAGAATCCTAGGACGCTGGTTACGAGCGCCTCGGGGGAGCGAGCATACAATCCACTGCTGTCCTCCGTGCCGACGTCTCCTGGCTGAAACGGGAGTAGTATAGGGCCCTTATTATTATTACCCATACTATTTTGGTGGTTCCTTATTCTATTTTAAGTATAATATACCCCAAAACCCGATTCTGATTATGAAGGCCCCTATAGTAGGGTGTAGGGCTGCGGGGTTCGGGGCTTTAGGGTTTTGGGTTTTGGGATGAAGGCTCTGTAATTACGACTGGAAGGGGTCATATAGCGGGGGTTGCATTGGTTTGATTAGTGTACTCGAATTCTTCGTAGGTTCTTATCGTACAGAATGTGGATTTTGCAGGGGCGCTACGACGAACACCAGGGTTTGGTAGTTTATATAACCTAGTTTATTGGTGCTTGGAGGCTTTGGTGTCGCCGTGGGGTGTCCTGATCTGTCCAAGATTTACTTAGACTCATCTTTGGTGTGCTTGAAAATGATTGCCATGCTTGGTTACTACAATGAAGTAAGGAAATAGCTGAAGATAGAAGTTATAGCACAGGAACAGTGTTCCTGGTAGGAGTTTTTCAAGTGTTACTACAAGGGGATTCAACTCATGAACTGAGGATGAGGCACTGGACATCATCAGGTACTCAATGCTTGAACTCTGCCTCTGCTTGAGAAAGCTGAAGGTGTCGAATGTGGCCTTCCGCGACCTCATCCGCCTCGAGAACACCCAGATGACCGACTGGCTTCTCGAGCGCAAACCTAAGATTCGACCCACTCACGGACATCTTTGGCCTGGCGTCGATGCCACACTCCTGAACTTCCGGAGTGAAAGGCTCAAGTGGCTTAGGCTTGGCCGGGCTCCAGACAATCTGACAGCCGGCATAGTCTCCGGGAACTGTCGACTCAGACTGATGGAGTCAGTAGGCCACTTCTCAGCATCACAGTCTGAAGTATAGTCCCAAAGCTGGAATCCTGGAAGCCTGATTTGTTCTCCAGTACTTCCCCCCTATGTAAACCCCTAAACCCTAAACCTTTAAACGGGCCTTCATACTTCGAAGAGGGTTTGTGGGGTATATTACCAGCCTCTCCCTACTACCTGTTACAGTGCTATGGGTACATTGGTTTGCTTTATGTTGAAGTCCAACAGTCGCCCGCTACGCAGGTAACTGGGCTCACACGGTCTGTTCTCCAGTACTAAACTGCCCAGCCTTCGGGGTGGTGGCTAGGACCTAAAGTAAGCCCCTATTCCGCTTTTGTTGGGTTCAGGTTGCCCTTTGTATTCCTAGGTTACTCTTGAGTCTTGGGCCCCTATAGTAAAGCACTATCTAAGGTGCCTCAAGGGCCACATACTTTCGGGGTCCAGGTGGTGATGTTAGTATACTAAGTAAGGGTTTGCTTAGCTTAGCACAGCTTCAGCTGGAAATACTTAAATCGGCATTTTTCTGGGTACTGGGGACGTCAGTCTTCCTAAAGCCTAGCTCTGTTGTATTCGGCTACAACTTGGGCTATATTAGGTTGAAGGAAAATACAAGCCTGAACACTTACCAACCTTTTCCTCTAGGTTTCCCATATTCGAACATATTAGACTTTGTTAGACCCCCCTATTGTTGATCTCACGGTACCCCTTTGCGGCAACGGCTTACAGAAGCCATGTTCAAAGTACCAGGACCTGATATGAACAAGCAACATTATTCCTCAGGGTTCCCTAATTAATTCGAATTCACCATCTCCTACCCTCCAAAAAAACATGCTGACCACTAAGGCCCCTGTACGAAACCCTAAACCCCTTCTAGAACCCTTGAAGGAGCGCATAAAGGAACCCTCTTCTGATGATTAGTTCTTCTTGTTTGCCGAGGCTGGCGAGGGCCGAAGAAGTCGTCCTGGGCGCCGGCAACTTCGCTGTGGCACCGCGGCGCAAAGCCCTACCGTAGCGTTTTATTACTCGGATTCCCAACAGATTTCCTTTAATGGGTCTCTTTAAAGGGTTACCTGAAGGGTAAGTTAAGCATTTGTTAAGAGTCTCGAGAGGGCTTACATGACAACGAGGTTCATATGGTTTATACTGTAGAGCTCCACGAAGGTTTAATGTGTCTAAGCGTTAATTTGGGTCGTTGCCTCTGCAGTCTAGGGCTTTTAGAGTTCGCCCTAAACCCCATGAAGCCTGAAGTTTAAGGTTTTTGGATATACACAAGCCTGAATGATTGGTAAACCCTTCTTTAGGGTTGAACAAAATTGTTATCTTATCACTGGCTCCAACGGCACCCTAAACCCTACGTTAAGCCCCTGAGCCTGCACACTGAAGCCGAACATTTGGGCCCTGACCTCCTAACCTCTTACAGAACCTGGTAACTAACCTTGTAGACACACTAAACCTTAGTTGACGGGTAGGCAACCTTTAACCTTTTGGAGTTTATAGAACCCTACCATACCTGAAAAAGTCAACACTTTTTGGGCTAGGGTTCTCAAAGTCAGCCCCTAAGAAACCCTGAGGCTTAAACCCTATAAACCTACAGTTGATGATATAAATCCTACATTACCGATAATGAAGGAGTATACCATGATTAAGGCTTTTGGGCCCAAAGACCATACTATATGAGGCTTTTGGGCTATTTTGATCCCCAGGGTAAAGTACTGCCGGATTTCTATCATAAACCGATGAAGCCTTCAGCAGGTTCGGGATCTTAGGTTGCAGACTGTGCATCGATGGCCTAGAAAATGTTGCTGAGCTCAGCAGCCTACTTGGAGGTTCATGGGTAATTATAAGCAGGCTTCTAACTAGGGTAACTATACTTATAACCCATATTCGGGGACTTATAACCTCACTTATGAATACCCCTGAACCTCCAAGTAGAGTTTGGAATGTCCAGGGCTTGGAGTTTAGGGTTTTCGCCGTTTCTGGCTTAGAGTATAGAGTTTGGGGTTTTGGGGGACTCTCCTTCCCCACACCTCAAGCCCTACACCCTAAACCCTAAATTCTAAGCCCCAGCAATAGCTTTTAAATCGGAGAAGCCACGCGCGCTATATGCGCCCCAAGGCCCATCACTCTCTTGATGCGTTCTGACTGCCGCGTATGGGAACGACCGTACCAATGGCCTTCAGGAAACCAAAGTCGAAAGCCATGCCCGCTACCACTTCGAAATCCAAAGCGGGGCCGAAAGTTGTGCCATCAAGAACGAAGGATGATGACAAGCAGAAGCACAGTGCCCAATGGATCCCAAGCACTGTGTGGGGTATTAGGGTTTACGGTTTAAGGTCCTGTTGAGGGGATACTTCAAGGTTTAGGGCTTTTAATGGCGACTGTGGTTTAGAGTCTGGGGTGGAGTTTTTGGGGTTTTGGTTTACTTACACAAACCAAAACAAAAATCATAGCATATCGAATCTCTGGTTTTACGATACTATCTTGGTTGTCTTTAGCAACTTAAGTATGGCTGTAGTCGTTCGACTTTTAGAGTGTCTCGAACCCTACTTTCTAGCATATGCAAGTACCTCTGACCCTTTCTCCTCGAATGCTTTGCCTGCAAAGTTAAAACTGCAGAAGAACCTAGTCAGCCGCTTAGATGAAAGCCCTATGATGTTTTGGGAAGGCTGCATACCTTGAAGCCCATGACAGTGAACACTTTCCGCAATTGACTCACACTGTGCGAAAGCCCTTGAAAAGCTTCTGAAACCGTTATGAGTTCGAAAACTCAGGGCGCTGCCGCCGGCGCGGTGGAGGCCGCAGCAGGTGCAGTGTGGGAGGCTGCGGGCGCGATGAAGGAAACGGCTGCTGGGATCCAATGTGGGGGTACTATAAGCCCAAAGGCTCCATGTACCTTTATAGTAGATACTTAAGCCTTAAAGAGGTCCCTATATAGGCACTTTAGGGCCTAAGTATTTACTATATGGGTACTTGGAGCCTTAGGGAAGGGCTCTATATTATAGGGGCCTACATAATTGCCAGTACTATTTTGGGCAGAGGCTCCGGAGTCCATCAGAAGGAGAAGAATACTCTTTTGGAGGGCTCCTTAGTATAAGTATAGTATATTATATATACCAATATATAAGGGGCCCCCAAACCTTATTCTGATTGTTAAGGCTCCTACATGATAGGGTTCCGTAAAGAGTCCCTAAATCCAAAACCCCAGTTCACGAGGTGTGCATGTGTGGGGTAAAAACCCCGGCACCCCAAACCCTGAAAACCGCAGTGGGTTTAGGGTTTAGGGTGGCGGTTCGCAACTGCTCCTTCCTTAGCCGTATAAGGGCAAGAAAGGGGGCCTCAATGAGGATTGGGGTAGACTACGATATTAGACAAAAAGGGACCGGAATCATGTCCCAGACTCGTATGCAAACTGCGGTGTTGCTCGGGATGTGCAGGCATGAGCTTGAGCTTGGCTTCCGAAACCCGATAGCTAGCAACCATGTCGCCCATGCTCCCTAATCATAATCCCTAGCTCCCAAACTGCAAGACCTGCTGCAGCTTAAACCGTGCCCTCCACGACCCCAAACTAGTTTGGCAATTCTATAGGGGCTTCTCGGCTGCAGGGTCGGGCCCCTGTTCCGGGCTTAGGGGTTTCTTTATTTGAGCGGTTCTACAAGAGATCCAGAAGGGCTCCAGTTTAGGGTTTTTCGGTTTACAAAGCCTCTCTGGCGGCAGAAGGAGCTCAACAAAGCAGAATGAACCTTGCCCTGAGAGCCCCGTTTCTTACATGTTGGATCACACGTGTAGCCTGAGCCTTTGCCGCCAAAGATCACAGTTCCAAGCCTCGAAGGGTGTAAGGCGTGTAAGGTCATGGGGTTCAGAGGTTAAGGCTTTCGCGTTTAGGGTTCAGGGTCGTATGTGTGGGTTTGTGTGTGTGTGTGTGATAGGGGACTGGATAAGTGCTACGAGCATCTCTTCAATCTTAGGTTTCCTGAATAGTTGGAAGATAGTCATGCTTTAACATGCACCCTTATAGCAACCCGTAAGGTACGCCTAAAGATCGTGTGCAGGAACCGTTACATAAACCCTAGTTAGTCGAACTATTAAGGCGCATTTTGGTACAGTTAGGGTGTAGGGCTTCGGGTTTATATGTTTAGGCCGACTTCGTATTCTAATGTTTAGGTCTGCTACCAAAAGCATTTAAAACCGGTATGAAGCCCTAGACAATTCTTATCGAGTGCGTTTAAAGCCCTCATACAGCCATGCAAAGGCCTGATATAGCCTTAACAAAACGCTTATGGCACCTTTCAGCCCTTATCATCAAAGGGGAAAAGGAGGGACCCTTAATGGGGACCCCTACCCTATAATGGGCTATATAATGGGTATATATTTGCTATATTAAGGGTATATACCTAGGGGTCCTGATTGAGGGTCCCTCCATTTACACTTGGATATAAAGCCGTACACAATCCTAAGATGTTCAGACCCGGTGTCCGGCCAAAGTCACAACTCCGGGGGCAAATGCACCCTACCTAGACCTGCTAAAGCCTATGCGTGTGTCTTATGTGGGGTTTCTTTAGGGGTGCTAGAAGCAACCTGGATTCTAAGCCGTAGCGTTTTGTTGGTGACCTCAGTTGTCAGTATAGGGCCCTGACCAGCAAAAAAACAACCTTATCCAAAATCAGCTACGACACGCCAGGGTCTGGACAAGCCTTTAGTTTCGTTGTGTGAGGACTTGGATTTTCGAGTTTACCGAGAGCCCATGTACGTTTTTAGAGTTGTGGCCTCTGTTGTTGTAAGGGTTTGTCAACTGCAAGACCTCCGGGCCGAGTGGCAGCTCAGGTCAAGCGCTCGAACCATGTCTTGAAGGAGTTCCACAAGGCTGTGGTAGCAGACGAGGCCATACAGATGATAGTAATTAATACCCTAAACCCAGAGCCCCTAAGCCCCTAGATTGGCCCTAAATCCTAAACCCTGCAAGACCCAAACCCATGTGCCCTAAGCCCTGCGCCCTAGAAGCCCTAAACCCTTCTACTCTAAGCCTTAAACCCCCAAACCCCAAGAAGTACCATGCCTTCTAAACCCTTTCTACTATCCTGTACCCCTAAACGCCAAGCAGCACTGCGCCTTTATAGACCCTTAAGCCCTATAAACCCCTCTAAAACCCTTTTGAAGGAATCTTGTACATCCCTATAGATCCCAATTAGAGTCCTAAGCCCGTCGAAGCCCTGGCCTGCCCCGAAGAGCCACGGTTTGGGCTTTAGACGTTAGATTACCTGGGACCCGCACCTGGAGATCACGTGCTGGTTGTGCTGCATCGGGACGAAGCTCATGCAGACGGAGCCGTCGGATATGCCGCAGTCGATGATGTGGCAATTCTTCAATGCGAAGGACCCGGAGCTGCAGAAGGCAGTCGAGTCGGTTCCGGCGAAGAACATTCAACCCATAGAAAACCGTGTTGCAGTCTCGGGCTCGTCCTGCTATGAGCCGGCCCCGTGCTGCGGCGGAAGGTGGGCAGGACCAAGAGGAGGCCCGCTTTGAACCGTCGTCGGACTGCCCACCTTCAACCTATAAGAAACGGCATTGCAGGCTCGGGCTCGTCCTGCTTCGAGCCAGGCCAGAAAGACTCTTTCCAGGTCCCGTGCTGCGGCGACCCCAAAGGCCGGCGAGGGGAGCGAACTTCAAGTGCCTTCAACCCATAGAAAACCGCTCACTCCTACGCATCTAAGGACTCATATATTAAAGCTTCTGGGCCCAAAGACCATACTATATAAGGCTTTTGGGCTATTTCGATGCCCAGGGGACCCTAAAGAGCTACCTTTTTGAGGGTTCCTTGTTATGATTTCTTTCTATAAAACCAGAAAAAGGGTAGGTTGTTCGGGCTTGAGGTAGGGTTTAAGGTGTACAAGGCTTAGGGTTTCAAGTTTAGGGCTCTGAATTTAGATTATAGGGTTTAGGGTTGATACTCCCTTCAGGAGGCCTAGGGCTTGGCAGTCAGGGATACCTGGGGTGTTGCTGTAGGCTTAAATTGGGGTTTAGATTGGTCGAGGTTGGTGGATTCAGAATTCAGGGGCAAGGTTGTAGGAGTCAGGGAGACCTCTCTTCGTGGAGCCTCTTGGCGTGTGGGCTCTTTGTGCAGTGCTTGAGGAGTCCATGTCATATAGAAGCCTAAGGGACCCACTGCCGATTCGGGTGGTTGTCAAAATTATGGTCCCTTCTTGGGTCCTTAATAGAGTCCGGCACCTAATATTTAGGGTACCCCAAAAGGAACCACGATTTTGACAACTACCCATTTACACTTATATTGTATCATCAAGCAGTTTCACACAATCAATAAGGCCTGTTCTAGATACTATTCCTTAGGGCTCCTTGACACTAAAGGGAACTCCAGAAAGTTGGAATATGGTTTCATGGTAGGATACCTTATAATTTACCATAAAGGGTTTAGGATAATCATATTCCAACTTTCTGGCTTTTACTTTAGGTCATATTACCCAGCATCCCAAAACCTTGTTTCACAAAATCAAGGCCTGTTTTAGTTATGGAGGCCGCTATATGAGGGGAAATCAGAAGAGGCCGATGATGACGAGGACTTCGTCCCGGTCTCGCATGCAAGGTCACTTCACGAAGGCCCCGCGGTTTTCTTTGCGGCTATAGGGTTTAGGATTTAAGTCTTCAGGGTTTGGGGTTCAGGGGTTCTGGTCTTCGAGGGTTTTTGTTCCTGGATGGGTTTTCACCTTTTTGGCTTCGACTTCATTATTGTTTCATCGGAGTTTGTCCCCTTGGATAGCCATGCATAGTCCAAAATGCGATTCTGCAAAAGTTCTCCTCTATGAGGCCCCCATGGCAGGGACATGAGGCGGTTACGATGCATGTTTCACAGGGTTTGGAAGGAGTTGAGGTTTGTGGCCTTGGATTGTCACGATTTTTCGGCAGGATAGATGATGAGGATTAGGGTGGTTCTTTCGGGTCCAGGCATACTTGATTGTCTTGGAGTATGGTACAAATAATCGTAGTTGTCACGATGGCCAGAACTGCCACCACACGATTAGTTTTAGACTGCCTCGAAGCCCTAGACCCTACACCTTAACCCCTAAACCCTGAACCCTGGTGGGCATCGGCACATCTGCCTCACCCTGAAGCCTTAAACCTTCAACTTTACCCCGTGCATCTTACACTCTAGTTCCTAAACCCGGGAGAACAGCCTACCGTGCATCCTAGATCCCGACAATCCAAAGACTCGCAAGCCCTGTAACTCAGGACTGTTCTGTCCATGATAGTAGGGGTCCCTTGAAACCCCGATGCAACTGTGACGAAGCCCAATTTAAGGCATAGACACTCCTCAATTGGAACTTATCCTAAACCCCATAAGCCCCGAAACCCTTATCGCGCCTAAGGAGAATCCGATGGTCCGACAAGCTTTTAAGCGTGGCACTAAACCTGACTTGGGGTTTAAGGATATCGGGATTCATAATATAACCCCAAGGGCCCAAGTACTCCTTACTAAAGGGCTTTGGGGCTTTTTGCGTACCGAAAACCACAAAAAAAAGATACTACTTGGACCCCGAGGGTAAGGGAATACAGAGCCTGTGCTTTTCAGGGCAATGTGGCCCCCTAGAATCCCTAGAAAACACGTCGTATGCAAAAAGGTCCAACCCCTGCACAAAGCACTGACAACCCTTCATACGGATCATGTGGTCATCGATAAAGAAAGCTTCCTGAAGCCCGATAAAAACCTCTAAACATCAAAGGAACATAAACTAATTCTATATAAAGCAACCAACCCGACACCCCAGCCCCCCAAAACCACCGAAAACATCATTCAGATTTCCGAACCCTAAACCCTAAACCCTAAACCCCAAACCCTCCTGAAGTCTCATCGCCAGGAAGGGAGCGGGCTGCTTTGAGAAGGATGGGGCCACAAGGCGTGCAGATGAAGATGAAAATTTTAGTTGTAGTACTGTTGATGATATAAATCCTAGGGCTCCTTTAAAGGGATCTATAAGGCTTCCTCAAACGGGATCTACAAGGGATCTATCAGGGTTTAGGGTTGATGATATAAATCCTGCATTACCCATAATAGGGAATATACCATAATTCCCATAGTTTAGGGTCCTTAAGGTGATGCAGGATTTATATCATCAACCGTAGTACTAGTAATCATGTTGATAATAATGTAGAGCACTAAATAATTATCGATGCTACTTGGAGTTTGGGGAGTCCTTATTATCATAGATATAGTACGTATGTGCTCTATACCCCCAAAACCCTATTCTAACTATCAATTCAGGGGTTTAGGCCTATCGGATCCAATTTTCGTGGGTTCAGCTGGACCCTTCAAAACACTTGCATCTCGACCCGCCCGATGATGAATTTCTTGCATAACCAGGTCCCTGAAGGACCAAATGACCCTTGAAAGTAGGGGCCCCAAGCCCATATACTATGAATCCCTATATGGTATATGAACCTTTCCTCCTTGTAGGGTTCATTTCCTCCTTAAGGTCAGAGCCTTCAAACAGGAACCCAGCCTAGGGTTCAGGGCGAAGAAAGGGGCCCATCGAACGACCAATTCTGGTTTGGGGTTCCTTATTGAGTGAGTATAGTAGTAGAATTCCCAAAACCTTATTCCAAATATTATGGCCCCTACATTATATAGTGAGAGAAAAATGTCAGGCTTGATAAGGCACCGTTTGTAAACCCGAGTTGAGCAACCATGTTACCAGGACCACTCCTGAGGGTTTAATCGGGGTTCTGGGCGCTCCAAAAGCCCAATTTAGGGTGCATTTCTGGACTTTAAAATCTAGAAACCTGAAGTATCTATTATTTGTAGACGTGGATCCCTAGAATGTTTCTAATTAGTTTTCGATAAGGGTGTCTGCTAGAGCTTTGAGGTGAACCCTCAACTGAGCCCTAGTCCTGAATTCATCGTAGGTATGTCTTGTAGTTCGGGGGCCTAGGTGGGGTTCGGGTTGTGACCTTGGGGTTTACTTACCTTTGGCTAGTAGGGAATGGAAGAATGGTAGTTATAGGTGGTTGTAATTGTACTCCACTCCTCCATTCCCTACTAACCAAAGGTAAGTTATAGGATTACTAAGGCCCCTATATTATAGTACGCTTATAGATCCCTTCTAGTAACCTTTATAGACCCCTTTATAAGGCCCCTTCCATTCCCTACTAACCAAAGGTAAGTTTAGGATGGCAGGGTGCGATAAACCTTGCCCCGCTCTGAGGATCCAGGGACTTGGGAATTAGCTTATGACTTTGGGATCGGGTTAGATTTCAAAGGGGAACAGGAGGGACCCTTAATGGGGACCCCTACCCTATATTGGGCTATATAATGGGTATATAATAGCTATATTAAGGGTATATACCTAGGGGTCCTTCTTAAGGGTCCCTCCTTTCACCCTTGGAAGATTTGCCCGAAACCCCAATGTATTCGGGTTCTCCCAATTGTAGCTATGAACTGGGTTCAGGGTTTAGGAGTTTAGGGTTTGGGGATGTTTTGGGGAAACCTCAAAGCGCAAACCCCAAACCCCAGAACGCCCCAAACCCTACACCCCTAAACCCTAAACCCCACACCTGAACCCTAAGTCTTAAATCCTACACCCCTATACCCTAACCCTACACCCTTCGACTCGAAACCCCACAACCCTAAACCCTATACCAACCTTATAGATCCCTTAGCGGAGCTCTTATCGCACCCCGAACCCTAAACCCTACAGTACCCTTATAGATCCCGTATAGCACCCCTAAATACCCTAAACCCGACACCCCTACGCTCTACACCCTAAGAACCCTAAGCAGCCTTGTTGACAGATCTCGGCCTCGCCTTGCTTCCCGGCTGGCCGACTGCTGCCAGGGCCTCAGTTCGAACGAAGGGAGCGCCGTAAGAGTTGCATTGGAGAGAGGCCTGAAGGGTTACGTTAACTAGGACCCAGAGTAGGCCCTTATTCCCTTTTTTAAGGTTTAGGTTCCCTTATAAACCCCTTTAAACCAAAAAGGGCACCCTTTTTATGCCTAGGTTACTCTTAGGTCTAGTTAAGAGCTATACTACGGTTGATGATACAAATCCTGCATTACCTTGAGGACCCTAAACTATGGGAATAATGGTATACTCCTTATTATGGGCAGTGCAGGATTTATATCATCACCAGTAGGGTTCCTCTAAAAGGGTTTATGAGGGATCTATAGTAGGCTGTTATGACAAAGGGAGCCCTTGTGTTTAGCGTTTCGGGTTCAGGGGTTTAGGGTTTCTGGTTTTTGGGGGTTTAGGGTTTCGGGTTGAGGGGTTTAGGGTTTCTGGGCTTTGGGGGTTTATCGGAATTGTGGGTTTAGGGTTTGAGGTTTTCGGGTTTAGGTTTCAGGTCCTATGTGGGGGTTTAGGCCTTGCTGGTTTTGCGATGCCGCATGTTTTTGTGGGGGCTCTTATGGAGTTTCGCTGGTTTTGCTTTTACACCATCCTGTGGCCTCTACCAGCAACCCCGACACCCCCGAGCTTCTATACCCTCTGACGCCATGCCCCGAATAAAACAGAGTTTTTCCAAGGCCCCTACTTTACACTATACACCAAGACATTCCTCAGAGCTCCATGGCATAGCTATACCATACTACTACATACCCGCATATTTAGCCGCAACCTCGGTTCGAATGATTAAGGCCTCCATATTAGCAGCCTCAAGCCGCAGCAGCTTTAACGCAAGTAGCAGTAAGGTTTGTAGTGTTCTGGGAGAGTCTGTGATTACTGAGTAACTTGGACCCTTATGATCATTGTTCCCATTCTGAAGCCGCAAACAAAGCTGCTGTTAGAGCCTGTGACCTTCTATCCCACCTGAGTCTACCATCGGGACGAACCCCCTAAACCCTAAACCCTATACCCTAAACCCTAAACCCTAAACCCTATACCCTAAACCCTAAACCCTAAACCCTAAACCCTATACCCTAACCCCTAAACCCTAAACCCTAAACCCTAAACCCTAAACCCAGACAGCCCCGAGAACTCCAGAGTCTCAGGACATGCGGCAGTTCTCCGCGCTCAAAGCGCGGAGCGCGATCTGCATGGCCGACGCCTTGGCTTTTCGACAGTTTTGTTATTGGGCCTTTGCCCGAAGGTACATCCCGTCTGGTCCTGAATAGCGGGTATTGGCCTAGTAGCCCCCCAAACCCTATTCCAAACATAAATTATTAAGGCCCCTATATTGCAGTACCCTTAAAGATCCCTGAGAGTAGTCCTTATAGAGCCCTTTAAAGGAACCCTGTAGTACCCTTGTAGATCCCTTATAGCCTTATAGTAGCCCTTATAGAGCCCTTTAAAGGGGGTTCAGGGCCAATGGGGGCTGAAGCAAGGCTTTGCCATTGGCTACTTGGAGGTTCATGGGACTTAGTAACTAGGGTTCCTTTAAAAGGTTCCTAGTAAGGGATCTATAAGGGATACCATTAAGGGTTCTATATGGGTTTGGGGGGTTCACTTAGAGGATCACTTTGTTTCGGATTTTCAGGCTGGGAGCTTTCATTTATCAGGGGTTGCATAAGGCTACCTACCTTAAGGACGAAATGAACCCTAAAAGGGTTGAAGGTTCATATACCATATAGGGATTCGACCCTACTTGGAGGTTCATGGGACTTAGTAACGGTTATAAATATGGTGACTATACTTATGATTACTTGTATCCCCAGTTAAGGCACTTATAACTGTACTTACTAAGCCCCATGAACATCCAAGTATGCACACGTTGTTTCTTGAGTTCATTTAGTCCAAGGGTAAAAGGAGGGACTCTTAATAAGGACCCCTAGGTATATACCCTTAATATAGCAATTATATACCCATTATATAGCCCCATTCTAGGGTAGGGGTCCCCATTAAGGGTCCCTCCGTTTCCCCTTTGATTTAGGGTTTATGATTTTCAGGCTGGGAGCTTTCATTTATCAGGTAATGCATAAGGCTACCTACCTTAAGGACGAAATGAACCCTCAAAGGATGCTGAAGAGGCCTAAATGGGGTCCATAAGGGATCTATAGTAGGGTTCCATTAAGGCCACTATTTTAGGTTTTCATTACCTTAAGGACGACATGGACCCTAAAAGGGTTGAAGGCTCATATACTATTACCATATAGGGATTCATAGTATGTGGGTACAGGGCCCCTACTTTTAAGGGTCACTTGGTCCTTCAGGTAGGAGGCCTCTCTGACACAGTCGGTGTGTTTGTCCAGAGATCCGTCAACTTTTCCTCTCGTCTTCCAAGACTGTCGTAAGGAATACCCCTCCAGTACCTTAAACCCTCAAGCCTGAACCTCTTTCCTGTTCCAGCTATGAGGATCCCTATAAACCCAAACCATATAAACCCTTAACCCCCAAACCATATAAACCCTTAACCCCCAAACCATAAACCCTTAACCCCCAAACCCTATACCCCCAAACCATATCCCCTTAACCCCCAAAACCTACACCCCCAAACCCTGACCCTACTTGGAGGTTCATGGGACTTAGTAACGGTTATAAATATGGTGACTATACTTATAAATACTTGTATCCCCAGTTAAGGTACTTAGAACTGTACTTACTATGTCCCATGAACCTCCAAGTAGACTCCAAGTAGACCCTTTTTTGAGGCCGTCGAGCTCCCCCTGATGCCTCCGGTGCCACATCGCCGGCTGAGCCAAACCCTCCGCGCCGCCGATGCCCACGACGCGCGCAAGGCGGGGAACCGGTCTGCTTACAGTTTAGGCTGTTAGGGTTAGCAGTCAAGATTTTAGGGCTTACGGTTGTAGGGTTTTGGGGCTTATAAGCCGTGAAACTCTTCAGGCATAAACCCTACCCAGATCCCTAAGTGTTTAGGGCTCAAAAGATTGGGAAGTTTTCAGGGTTGAGAGGGTTTGGGATTAGCAGGCATCGAGTTTAGTATCTAGGGCTGAGAGGGCTTACTCGTTAGGGCTAAGGCTTTAAACGGCTTCTAATATAGGGCTTCAGCGCTGAAGGGTTGAGCGGCAGGATTACTTTGCTCGTCCGGCAATTGCCGCGCTATACTATAGTACTACTATAACTACAGTATAGTCTAGTATAGTATATTAGAGTGTACTTGTGTGTAGTATTACTACAATATATCGGATGTTTTTCTGTATACACTGGGGTCATCCATCCGCAGTGCAACTACAGGTCCGGCACTATGGGCCTAGACTGGCCCAGAAGCATATGGGAGTTTCCCAAAATTAGGGGTACCTTCTTTTGGGGTCCTTATAACAAGGATCCTACTATTTAGGGTACTAAATTGGGGCCCCCTATTTTCTGAAACTCCCAGAGGGGTAGTTTTCGAAACTTAGAGTCCTGCTTAAAAGTCCCCAAACTAGTATGGCACCCTTCTAAAAGAATGACCCCTGTTGCACTACTTAAAGCCTCCCAAAACCTGAAACCCTAACCCCCCCCAAAACCCCTAAAACCTAAACGCTACAGAACTAAAACATGTAATTACTCATTGCCCCAGACAGCTTCCCACAGGCCTGACATGACACCCCTGAAGCCGAAGCCCTATACCTTAAAACCTAAAGCCTAGACCCTAACCCTAAACTTGAAACCCGAGACCACAAAAGTCTGTAGAGCCGATTGAACCCTTTGAATCAAGAAGCCCCTTGGGTTATCATATTTAGGGTTTAGGGGTTTAGGGGTTTAGGGTTTAGGGGTTTAGGGGTTTAGGGGTTAGGGGTTGGGGGTTGGGGGTTTAGGGTTTGCGGGTTTAGGTATAGATCCTGCCTAACCTCAAGGACCCTAAACTATGGAAATGCTTGCTTGTTAGTTTTGTGGGTAATGCATGATTCATATCATCATCAGTATTGAACTGAACTCGGCATCACTAGTCATGATAGCCCTAAACCCTAAACCAATCCTTGGTAGCCCATCGAATCGATGAGCTATTTAAAGCGCACCCGACTGTTATCGGATATTGGGCAGTGGCCACTTGGAGGTTCATGGGACTTAGTAAGTACAGTTATAAGTACATTCACTGGGGGTATAAGTAATTTGAAGTATAGTTACCTTATGTATATCCCTAGTTACTAAGTCCCATGAACCTCCAAGTAGTCTTTGTTGCTGTGTAGGTAACCTTTTGGGGGTGCTTAACGGGATCTACAATGGTTTCTATAGGGGTTTCTGGAAGGGCACTAAAATATGTAGAAGCTTAATAGCTGGGCAGGTAGCCTTTAGCCTTTTGGGGTTTGTATCATACCATAACTTGAAAAAGTTACCTTTTTCGGGCTAGGGTACTCAGCCCCTAAGCAGTTAGAGCCTTGTGAAAGCTTCATAACCCTAGTAGAGCTCTAGAAATCCCTTATCGAACCTTGCAAGCTTTGTCGATCTTCATCGAATCGTTATCGAACCCATACAGAGAGCCTTACACAGCGCTTATGCAGAACCTTGATAAACCCCTCTGATGCCTCTGGGAAACCTTACCACCCTACAACAGACAAAGAGATCTCATACGGAGACCTAACCCCCCTAAACTCCTAAACCTCTAAACCCCAAAACCCCTGAACCCCTGACCCTCTAAACCTCTAACCCCCTAAACAAACCCCTGAACCCCTAAACCTATGCAGCCCTTTTACAATGAACTCCGAAGCAGGACCTCCTTCGAATACCGAAGGCCTGGGTGCCGCCTGCTGGAGTTCTTGGTTTGGTGTTTGGGGTGTGGGAGTTTCCAACGATGGGGGACCCCAGTATAGTACCCTAAACAGTAGGATCCTGAAATAAGCCCAAAATGAGGTACCCCTAGTTTTCGGAAACTCCTGTGTGTTTAGGTTTGGGGTTTATGAGGTTCAGGGCTCAGACGGGCGGTTTAAGGTTGGAGGGTTGTGGGTTTGCTCTTGGGACGCGTTTTTTCGGGCGGCAGGGTTGTTGTCTAGGGTTTAGGGTTTTAGGGTTTAGTGTTTACGGTTTAGGGATATCTAAAACTTACAAACTGGTTGTAGGACATTGGGTTCACCAGGACCCTCACCTTAACAAAGCCTCCTGACGGTATGATGTCGGGTAACTGCTCGGTTTGAGATGGATGTCCGATTTAGGGCATAATGTGGTTGATGTCGGATGTCCGTAGGGTTTGCACCGTTCTTTTGTCCACTGCATATTGGATCCCTGCCTATGCCGATTGTAAGGGTAGTTGTCAAAATTATGGCCCCTTTTTGAGTACCTTAAATATTAGGTGCCGTATTGCAATCGGAACCCAAAGAGGGACCCTAATCTTGACAACCACCCATATCAGAAACCGTAAACCCCCAAACCCTAGTCCCTAAGCCCTTCCAACCCGAACCCTAGACTCCCCCTTCCCCTAAACCCTAAACCTTTCCGTTGTAATCACTACAGGGGCCTAGATAGTTACCAATACTATGTTGGGGGTTCCTTATCATAGTTATATAGTATAATGAGCCCCCAAACCCTATTCTAATTATTAAGGCCCCCCTATTAGTATCCAAGCTCTGGGAAGAGTACCTTTGGGCGCGAGTGGGAGGGTCGTGGTCAACAACGAAGCTCCAAAGGAAATGCGCGACTAGGCTATGGAATCCTTATCAACTTCTGATCATTGTAACCCAAAGGGTCCCAGTATCATCATGGTATATACTTAGACCCCCCAAATGCCCTATAAGTATATACCAGAATGATACTTGGACCCTTTGGGTAAGGGTTCCTTTGAGGATTACTATGCGGGCTCTATAGGGGTTGCGTTTACGGCTACGAGAAGGGGTTCCTGAACTTGGGTATTGGCAGAGCGCTGGAAGGGTCTGGCAATTTCCTTAAAAAGCACAGAAACCCTAAACCCTAAAACCTTTCAGGATGCCGGTAGCCGACACTTCCGTCATCCAAGGCCATTCCTGCCCCTGGCCTCTTGTCTGGCTGACCTGGAGCATTGTATGGGGTGGTACATGTGAGATGTGCCGTGCCTTGGCCGGCAGGACGACAGATGGACTCCCAGCAGAAGGCAGTCCGTGCTAGAAGGCAGCTCCTGAACGCCTGCTGACAGCGACCTTTGGGGACTGGGCTGCCGTTCTGCCGCAGGGCATTCAGCTGGGGGCGACGCCGCACCCAGTTGTCGGCTGCACTTGTTCCACAGCGCGGCCCTGGGTCGCGATGCCTTGATGTTCGCAGCAGACACGGGCAATCACATTCATCAATGCCCAAACCAGGGATAACGTCCACGTGCGAGACACTCTCGAGCAGCCGCCCAAGTGATTTCTTGCAGGAGGTTACATGCATTTCACCGACAAAACGAACTGGACCCACAGCCACTATAGCCTGTCTGCTTTGTGCGGTTTAAGATGTAGGATGTAAGGGTTAGGGCGTCCAGGGTTTCTAGGTTTCTAGGTGTAGCGTCAATCGCCGCGTTTCCTCACCTGCAACCAGGAGCGCCGGCTGCGTAATATGGATTCCGTACTCTCCGACGACATGGAGGACTGAAAGTTTCGAGTTTAGGATTTAGGGTTTAGGATTTAGAGTTTAGGATTTAGGGTTTAGGGCTTAGGATTTAAGGTTTAAGATTTATTAATAGGGTTTAGGATTTCTGGTTTAGGGCTTTGGGGTTAGGGGCTCAGAAGTGACTCAGGCCTAAATTTCAGGCTCTTGTTGTTTGTGGCTCAGGCTTTGGGATTGGGGGGCTTGTCTTCTTGGCTTAAGGATTATAGAGTGGTTGTCAAAATTAGTGTCCCTTTTAGGGTACCCTAAATATTAGGTGCCGTACTATATTAGGGACCCAAGGAGGGACCAGAATTTTGACAACCACCCATATGGATTCAGTAGAGGGGCCTTAAGAATTACCTATACCATGTTGGGGGGGGGGTGCTCTTTATTATTATCATTGTAGCAAAGTCTCCCCAAATCCCCATTCTAACTTTTAAGGCCCGCATATTAGCGATCTAGCGTTTAGGCATTGAGGTTGGGTTTCTAGAATTTAGCCTCCAGAACTGATGCTAACCTACCCCTACCTTGATGGCGCTGAGGGTAGTTGATGCAATAGAGACGCCCCTTATTAAAAAGGCCTGAACCCCGATGAGAGTTTCCGACAATTAGGGGGTACCTTTATTTTGGCGCATCCTACTATTTGGGGTACTCTGTTAGAGTCCCCCTGTGTTTGGAGCTCCCAGATGAAGCCCTTCAAAGGTGTTTACGACAGCTTCTGGGAAAGCCCGCAAGAACCGCTAAGCCATCAGCCCTGCCCCAGCCTTAAACATTATATTCAACCCCGACTATACGGGCCTCAATTATAACCTATACCATTCTGGGGGGTTCCTTATGACGTAGAAGTATAGTGTGCGTTAAACCCTAAACCCCCACCGGCCGCAAGACAAGAGCCCTAACAAGCTTGAAGGATGCCTCCGGCTCAGAATCGGACCCACAGAGATCGAGGTGGGAGTTTAAGGCTTAGGGTTTGATCATAGCACAATAACAGTTTTCATAGTATTACAATAGTATGTCATCGTATTATAACTACTAGTTGTATCATAGTTTAGTAAAGAGTCCGGGGCTCGGTGGGAGTGCGCTTTTGTATACTTTTCTCACGAACCGAAAATCAAAAGCATGAAATGGCCGTAAACACCGTCACAACTGCACTCCCAGGGTGGCCCGTTCTGTAGGGTTTGGGGGTACGCAGTGAACCGCAGAAAGTTGGAACATGGTTTACGGATGAGATTCTCCATACTTTACCACAAGGGCATGAGGATGATGCTGTTCCAACTTTCTGGATTCTATTTTAATTTTAGGGTTTATAGGGTCTGGGTTCACGGCTGAATTGGGATTTCAGGGTTCTTCCTGATACTATTTTGTAGGGGTTGGCACGACATGTGTGGTTTAGGGGATTCAGGGTTTTGGGCGCTCTGGGGTGGTTTGGTGGTATACAGGGTTTAGAGTTTGGGCGTTTCTGGAGCCCTGTCATGGCGAATCAAAGGATCTCGGGTTTCCTGAAGGACCAAATGACCCTTAAAAGTAGGGGCCCTACACCCATATACTATGAATCCCTATATGGTAACAGTATATGAGCCTTCAACCCTTTTAGGGTCCATTTCGTCCTTAAGGTTAGGGCCCCTAGAATCTCTAAACCCTACACCCATGCCCGGCACTTGGCCCCCATGGGGGTTTCGGATTTCAGACTGTCGATTTCTAAACCTTAAATCCCTACACACCCCAAGCCCTAAGCCCTATAAACCCCTAAACCCGATGCTCAAAACCCTAAACCCCGACACCCCAAGCGCTTAAATCCCATACCCCAAACCTCACATTTGGCATGCCTACGCTTCTGACATAACCGTTTTGGAGGATAGGGTTCCAGTAACCTTCAGATTTCTTCTTTGTTGATGATTCCCTGCCTACAGTCTCCATTGTAGCTCCTTTTTTTGGTTAACCAAAATCTCTATTTCAGGGTCCTAACCATAAAACTGGTTAACCAAAAAAGGGACTACAATGGAGACTATATGTAAACCCTAAACCCCAAATCCTCCAGGCTGAAATAAACAGGCATCGTGTTCCCCTTAAAGCCTTAAACCCCCAGCCGCCAGCAGCCCCAGCAAACCCCCAGCCCCAGCCCCAGCACCTCAGCCCCACCACCGCAACCCCCACCAGCCAGCCCAGCCCAGCTATGCCCAAGTTCGAAATCAAGGCCAGCCAGCTGCCCAGCCTCAAATTCGATATCAAGTTATCAACAAGATGTCCGTGTTTGGACTCACTGGGCATGACCTGATTGCATTCAAGAGCAAGGATACAGACGCCATCTTTTCCAGGTTGAAGGTGAAGTCTCAGAAACACTTTTACCCTCTGGCTTCTGGAACAATGTCAGTCAAAGGCCACCTTGGACCAACCTCACATTGCATACAGGTCATTGTACGATGCTCCGTTTGATCGCACGAAAGGAACCGTGCACCACGCAGCGTCTACATACCCAGGTATGTCGGGATCTCATCTGGTTGCTCAGTACGAAGGAAAATCGGTGTGTGTAGGCATACACCTTGGAACTTGGGCATCAGAATATGAGCAATGCAACGTGCCTGCCAACTACTACGCTTTGCAGCGTTTGAGGAAACAAATCGGTACCGACACAACGTTGTCTGACAACGGCGCTTACAAGATGCTGAAGACACTTGCTCAGCCACGACATGAGTCGGGTGGCTCCAAAAGGAAAATCTGCGCACACTCAAAATTTGTTGGCACCCAAACACTTTTTCAATTGCTACAGACCCGCAACCCTGACTGTGTAGTTTGCGAGGATTCAGCACTTTAAGGGTTTAGAGTTTAGGACGTTAAGGTCTAGGGTTGAGTTGAGGGTTTAGGGCTGAGGGCAAGGGGCTTAGGGGCTTGGGTTTGGGGTTTGAGGACTTTAATCTTTGGCATGCTGCTGCTCTTGTTACTAGTAGCAGCATTGCTCTAGGCAAGAGCTAGAGGATGATCCAAGAGAAAATCGTTCAACCCTACATCCCTAAATCCCTAAACCCAAAACTTGGAAAGTTGCAGCCGCGGAAGCAGAAAACTTAGTAGTAAGCCTACGAGCCCACGGGCTCCAAATGCTCCTGTTTGTAGGCTTTGGACCCCGGTTTAGGATTTACTACTACCAGAAGTAGGCCCTTATTCATTTTTTAGGGTTTGGGTGCCCTTATAATCCGCTGTAAACCAAAAAGGGCACCCCTCGTATTCCCAGGTTACTCTTGGGTCTAGTTTAGGAGTTTCGGAGTTTAGGGGACACCGACGGAAGTGACTACTTGTAGACTTGGAGTTCTGGGAAAGAGGAGTACGCACGAGATTAGTAAACCCTAAACCCTCAAAGCGACTTAAAGCCCTAAACCCCTAAACCTTAAACCCTATAGGCCTCTAAACCCTAAACCCTCAACACCTAAACCCCTATAAGCCCCTAAATCCTTAAACCCCTAAACCCTAAACCTTAAACCCTATAGGCCCCTAAACCCTAAACCCTCAACCCCTAAACCCCTATAAGCCCCAATGCTCTTCAGCGATTTAAAACTCTAAACCCCTAAACCCTAAACCCCTAAACTCTGGACCCCTAAACCCTTAAACTCTTAACCCCCATAAGCCCCTAAACCCTAAAACCCCTACAAGCCCCAATGCTCTTCAGCGATTTCAAACTCTAAACCCCTAAACCCTAAACCCCTAAACTCTAGACCCCTAAACCCTCAAAATCTTAACCCCCATAAGCCCCAAAACCCTCAAACCCCTACAAGCCCCAATGCTCCGCCAAGCAGGTCCTCCTTCAGCGAGTACTCGGGCTCTGCGGGAATACGAGCTTCAGGCCTGGCAGATTCTCGAGCTCTTAGGCAAGGCTTACTAACACATTATTATAGTACCCTTATAGATCCCTTATGGTAGCCTTATTGACCCCTTTAAAGGAACCCCTATTCTAATTATCAAGGCCCCGATATTAAAGCCACATCCTAGTAGTAGAGTAGGTGCACCCTCTTTAAGGGCTATGCGAAGGGCTATTTTGGGGGTTCCTGACTAGAAGTATAGTGTAGCATACCCCCATACTAACACCCCTAGCCTAGTAGTAGAGTAGGTAACCTTTAACCTTCTCTTGGGTAGTATAGTCCCTATATAATCCCTATATAACCAGAAGGTTAACCTTTAGTTCCCCATGATACCCGACAAGTAGGCTAGTATAGGGGTGTTAGTATACCTTTACGGGTTCCTTCAAAGGGATCTACGAGGGCTATGATAAGGGATGTTTGGGGGCTCCTGATTAGAAGTATAGTGAGTATAGTGCAACATACCCCAAAACCCTATTCAAATTATTAAGGCCCGTATAGTGATCTCCATGGTTTGAGATTTACATAGGTTATACAGTTCCCTCGGGTTCATGTGTAGTTGCGAGTCGGGGTCTACGTGCATGAGGTAGAGCTATGTACTTGTCGCGCCCTTCAGAACATTTGTACCCCGACATATTTGGGAGGTTCCCAAAATAGGGGATCCTAATCTAGTACCCCAAATAGTAGGATCCTTACTATAAGTACCACAGAGTAAGGTACCCCCCTAATTCTCGGAAACTCCCATTTAGTGGTTGCAGGTCTTCAGCCTCCAGTCCGAAGAGTTAAGAATGTCTGCTGCTATAGCCGTTGCTTTCGTAATGCAGATGCCCCCCTCCAAAGCCCCTCATGTGGAGGATTCGGGGTTTAGTGACATTTAGCGTTTAAGTCCTCAAAACGGCCCCAAACAACAAACCGTGTTTGAGGGTCGCTTTTTGTTGAATGCACATTGCATATATACATATGTATATATATACATATGTTTATTTATTTATTTATTTATTTATTTATTTGTTTGTTTATTTATTTATTTATTAAGTATTATGATGTGGATATAGAAGGCGCTGAGTAGTAGCCCTATTATAGAGTGTTTTCGGCTGGGGACTGTACCCAAGGTCTTTCGGTGTGTTACTTGGAGGATCGTGGGACTTAGTAAGTATGGTTATAAGTACTTTTAATTGGGGTTATAAGTAATTATAAGTATAGTTCCCTTAATTATAACCTTAGTTTCTAAGTCCCATGATCCTCTAAGTATCCCGAAGTCGTTCTAGCCCGAAGAGCCCGACTCTTGACGTTTGTTGCGGCCAGCACCCAGAAATATCCTAAAACCCAACGCCTGAACCCTAAGCACTAAACCCTAAGTAGCCCGGAAAGTTGCGATGGCAGATGTATCAGGCGGGGTGAACAACTTTATCCCCGCATTTACAAGTGTTTGAGCATGTTGGAATGTGTGCGGTCATGCGAACACTGCATATCGTGCGCGGGCTAAGCTCCTGAAGTGGCGGGCGCAGCTTCTCAGAGAGCCCGCATAAGGAGCACAGGCACGTACGCCACTATTGCTATCAATGCGTTGCGTGCGCGGCGCTGGCATGGCTTCGCACCCACGATGCTATGCAAGAGCAATAGGAGGAAGGAGGATGGACCATTTCAGAAATCCTCAACCCCTAAACCCCGCAGCCAACCCTAAACCCCAAAACCCTAAACCCCAAAACCCTAAACCCCAAAACCCTAAACCCCAAAACCCTAAACCCCAAAACCCTAAACCCCAAAACCCTAAACCCGTATATACCTTAATCTAAAGCCAAAGTGGCCTTTGTTCGAGGAGGTTTCGACGGGTTCGTCTCTGAGTCCCAGAAGAAGCTTCAGCAGCTGAATACCTCGGCGACCTTGTGCCAAGCCTCAGATCGATATTGATAAAACTGTAGATCGGGTTTAGGACATAGGGTTTAGGATTGAGGTTTAGGATTTAGGGGTTGGGGTGGAGCGGTTTTGGGTTGAGGGGTCAGGGTGCAGTGGTTCTGGGTTTAGAAGGTTGAGTTTAGGGTTTAGCGTCTAGGACCCTTAGCCCTAAACGGGACCCTAGACCCTTGCCCTAGAGGAGGCTTGCGGGTTAGGGTTTAGGAATGCTTTGGATTGAAGGGTTGTGCAGTCGCTCAATGCGACCGGGAGCCAGGCCGCAGATCTTGTGAAGCACGAGAACCTTTCAGGGTCCGTTCAGGATGCTACCAAGGGTGAGCCAGGGAGGATGGGGGCTTGCCTGGAGTATCCGATGACTTCCCAGACCCCCGGGAGGATCTAGAAAGTAGATCCCCTAATTTAGGGCCCTATACTACTCCGGGTACTTTATAGGAACCCCCATTAAGGGATCTACTTTTTGGAATCCTCCCGGGGGTCTGGGTTAGTAGTATGATTAGCACTGGGCTGCAGAGCTTGTACGGGTTCAGGTTCTGGATTTGGAGTGGAGCTGTAATATAGCGGCCGTAGCCGTTTTGAAGTGTATCCTGTATCATCCCATAGGGTTCCCTTAGATTTTTCGAACGTATCACCTGAAACCCTACTCTAATTATTCAGGCCACTGCATTATCTGTCTGACCCAATTAGAGATGTGGGTTCAGGCTCCTAGAACTGAGAGCTTTTGATTGCTAGGTACTTGGACCCTTGAAGTGAGATGGCACGGCCCTGTTGCTAAACCCTACTGTAGGAACTTGATCCTAGAACCCCCAAAAATTGCAGGATTCATATAAGGAGCTCTAGTAAAGGCCCAAGGTTTCTTAATCAGGTTTCTACATTAAACCCGAGACCCGGAACCCTTGAGGATGCTCCGCCCAGACAGGAGCCTTAAGCCCTAAATTCTAATCCGTGGCTTCTACCCCAAAGGGTCCAAGTTTCATTCTGGTATATACTTATAGGGCATGTTGGGGGTCTAAGTATATACCATGATGATACTTGGACCCTTTGGGTACTGTTCTCTGAGGTTCGTGGAGGAGACGCAGCATCTTGCCTCGCGCACCGTGGGAAAGCTTGGCCAGGCTAGGCAAGACCTTTGCTCTTACAGCGATGATACTGGAGGTTTAGGGCTCTTATAAATTAATACAACGATAGTCTTCCGTAAGGACGAAATGAATCCTATAGGGGTTTCCAAGTTCATATACCATATAGTAGTATAATTGTATAAGGCCCCTACATATAAGGGTCATTTGGTGTCCAAGGGACGGGTTTCTTTTACTGACCTTTGGGGGTCGTATTTGTTTCCTATGATTATGGACGGGTTCTGGTTACCTTTTTGTTACCATTTAACTTCGTTTTGAGTTGTGGCTTCAAGGATCTATGGTCTAGTTTCGGCTTACCTCGAAAGGGGAATGTACCTTGTGTGACGTACTACCATGGTTGTCCATCTACTCATTCATGTCTCCGTTGTCCATGAAATTAGATTCCATTTTGTTGTTCCCTTGTTTGTGTGTCTTTAAATGTAAACCCGCGATCCTCAAACCCTAAACCTGAAACCAAACACCCTAGAATTCTGAACTCAAAACCTCAAACCCTAGACCCTCCAACCCGGTTGGCCAGGTTGCTGACATCGCTGGCAAGGCCATGGTGAACTTGAAGAACGCGGTGCAGACCGGGACCGTTGCCTACACGAGGGGAGTTTAGGGTTAAGGGTTCAGAGGGAGTTCGGCCCAAGGGTTGTCACCCTGACTAGGTAGGGCTTTGGCACATTCTATAACTTTTCTTATTGGGCTTAAGAGGATCTTACCTAGTAATATTGTTCAAAGGCTTTAAGACCACCTCCTAGCTATAGTCGAAGCCAGAAAGTTGGAACATAATTGTCCTCATACCCTTAAGGTAAAGTATAGGGGGATCCCAGCATGAATCATCCTAACTCCATGTTTCAACTTTCTGGGCTTCGCTTTCAACCCTAAACCCCGGAATCCTAAACCCTGAACCCTAAACCTTCAACTCTAAACCCTAAATCCTACCCTTATAGTAGCCCTAAACGAATTCTCCATCGAGGGAGCCCTTGTAGTATCCCTGAGAGTATCCCTTAAAGGAACGCTGTTAGATCCTTTAAAGGAGCAAGGAACCCTTGCAGGATTTACAGGAGCCGGTTCAGATGATTTACAGGAGCCCTTAGAGTATATACTATAAACCCTCAGCCCTGAACCCCTAAACCTTAAATCCTCCGTAAACCCTAAGCCCTAAACCATCAGCCCCTGAAGCCTTAAATCCTCAAATACACAGAGCCCTGGACCCCTGGTGAAAGCGCCGACAGCATCGCAGGAAGTTCCGCCAAAGCCATCGACGAGAGACGAGTTGCCGAGTATTGGTGCGGAAGGCATTGTTGAGGGTGTAGGGCTCTATGTTGTGAAACAGGGTTCCTTAGAGGGTTTAGGGTTTGGGTTCAGGGTTTCCCAAGAGTTCCTTAGAGGGTTTAGGGTTTGGGTTTAGGGTTTAGGGCCATTCGGGTGTTGAACAAGGGTGGCTTCAAGGTTTCTGCAAGGAATCTGTAGGGGTCGAGGGTTTAGGGCTCTTGGGGTTTTCTAAATTAGTCCTCAAAATGGGTTTAGGGTTTGAGCTATTTGGTATTGAAGGATCCCCTAAATGGTTTCGTAGAGTGTCTAGCTATACGCGATCCATAGTGACATAGTGGTTGAGGCTGTACCTATAGTCTCCATTGTAGTTCCTTTTCCTGGTTAGCCAAAAACTACTGTATGTCATAGGATCCTAACCATGGAATTGGTTAACCCCAAAAAAGGAACTACAATGGAGACTATAGGTAGGCTTTGGTCCCTGTGGCTGAAAGCTTAAGTTAAGGGATGTGAGCCCGGAAGTTTCAGGTGTTGTTTCTCGCCTGCGATTCTCCATCTTTCAGCACCACTTGGATCTACCCTGACTAGCCGGGGGATATAGGGATTAGGCGTTCAGTGTGAGGGCGTGGGATTTAAGATTCGTATGCCATTTGGGTTCAGGGTTTGTTAAGGTTGCAGGATTCTTTTATTTCTGTTCAGGGTTCTGCAGGTTTTGGGGCCATAGGCTTGAGAACAAGGATGCACACACAGGGTACTAAAGTCCTAAGGCACAAAGTTGAGTTTCCATTTCCGGAGTTGTTTGTGCGAGTTGTACCCCAGACAAATGCTTAAGGCCCTTTTGCGTAAGTGTCTGCACAAATAGACCCAGTTGGGTAGCTCTCGAAAGAATGGGCCCCTTTTGAGGAACTCCATACCATTCTTCCCTTCATACGGCACCCTATAGCTTGAGAACCCGAACCCCAAAATAAGAGACCCGAACTGTGCAGAATTACCCAGTTCATGTCGGACGCCTGCTTCTGGCTCACAAGGTCTTGCTTTGCGACAAAGCGCGCATCTAAGCCCCAGATCCCCACAAGAAGCCGAAGCACAATCGCCTCAACAGCTGTCCCCACAACCCGACACCCCTGAACTCCTAAAAAACCCAAACCGCCGAACATTGAATCTCCAAACCTTACCCTCCTCAAGCCCTCAAGCCCCTTAACCCCTAAGCCCTAAGCCCTAAACCCCGAACTCTGAAACCTAGGCCTCAACCTTGCACCGTTGACAAGAAGTTATGGCCTGGGGGATAGGCTTTGTTTAGGGTTTAGAGAACTCCCAACCATGCAACCCCGAATGCCGTAAGCTGAGCAAACCCTAAACCCGAAGCCTTCAGCCCGAAACTGGACCCTGGCATATTCTGCTTTCACTAGCTTCACCATGCCTTCCGACCACCGACACGGCTGTCTACTGCCGCTTCCCGAGCTTTCTTAACTGCCTAGACCCAAATGGGAGTTTCCGAAAATTAGAGTACCTTCTTTTGGAGGGTCCTTAAACTAAGGATCCTACTAATTATTTAGGGTATTATAAATTAGGGTCCCCGGAAACTCCCAAATGTTTTAACACCTTAAACCCACTCCTATGCCAAGCCCCAGAACCGTATGCACCCAGAACCTTAGTTGAGTCTGCGCAGCCGGCAGCCTGAACCCTAAACCCAGAAACACCGAACCCCAGACCCTAAACCCGTAAACCCTGAACCCCAACAAAAACCCTAAACCCTAAACACAAAAATCGCAAACCTAAAGAACCGAGACCCTCTCCGGACTTCACCACTGCAGCCAGAGTCCGCAAGCTGGGTTTCAAGCTTCGCGACCCGAACCCCCTAAACCACGCATAAACCATAGTTCATAAACATGCGCCCCCCCCCCCCCCCCCCCCCAAAGAGGAAGGGACCAATAGTTTGTCATATTGTTAGTAATGCTATGACATGTTGTGTATGACCTGTATGGTAGTATGGTATTGTTATTGTTCCGATCATTAGCTCTGGTACTGCGTGTATTTGTGTTTATTATTGCTTCATGCTTTCACGGTTTACAATCATTACGTTTACTAGTATGTTGATGTTATTCTTCTCATTACTATTGTCATTAATGTTATCATTACTTTTCATTACTGTGTCCACTATTATTGTGTGTGTGAATATGATGAGTGTGATGATTATTAACGTTATTCCTCTGCTGTTGTTATGATTCCGACTGGCGACTGCTGCTACAGGAAGTATAGTAGGGATGTGCTTATCACTATTGCTGTCTTTTTCCTTTGCTCGTGTTAATATTTCGTAACAATGATATATTTGTATATATGACTATATATATATATATGACTATATATATATATATATATGACTATATATATATACACACACACACATCTTGTATGTGTTCATGGGAACCGCACTAGCACTTAGTGGTACATGCAAGTATTGGTTCCGCTAATGCCATGCGTGCATGATTACGTACGTGGACAAGCATATGCTTGCACATATACATGTACACTTACAGACTTAGAAGTTCGACAGTGACACAGACATATACATATCAGCTCACTTTTACTGAAACATATACATCTACGCTTACATATACATACAGCTCGTTTAACCTTATCAGCACATGTACCCACATAAAGATTCTCACATATGCATACATTCACGGCATACACGTCACATACACGCATATGCATGTGCTTCTACAATTTGTACATGTACAACACATAGATGCACACAAAACGTACATACACCTAATTACATCAACATACATTCTGCGTATATACACTTGCATGCATGCATACATGCGGACATGCATACATATTAGTTGCATACCATGCACATTACATACCATGCGGACAGACATGTACACTTAGTAGCTGGGTAAATATTTTGGGGTTTATAGAACCCTACCATACTTGAAAAGGTCACATAATTTCGCCGTTTTGGGCTAGGGTACTCAGCCTCTAAGTACACACAAACTGCTCTAGCCTTGATCTTGGAGTTTCCGATAAATGGGGTACCTTATTTGGGGGGTCCTTATGAGAAGGATCCTACTATTCAAGGTACTATAATACCCCCCCCCCGCTATTTTCGGAAACGCCCATCTCAAGCGAAATCTGAGAGCTCCAGGCTGGATGTGTCGGCGTTCTTCACATGCTCCATCATCGCCGGGGGACTCGAACCTAGGGTTATACTGTAATGCCTGGGTTTGGAGTACCATACTTGAGAAGACCTTTTTTTGGTACCTGTTCCTTAAAGGAACCACTATCAAATTAAAGTGTATACGTTTTTCTCCCTGGTTACTTCAAAGTCCAGAATGAACTATAGGCAATAATGCGCATAGACATAATATAGTAAAACTAGTAACATTAGTCGTCGTAGCAACAGTAAGAGTCGGAGTAAGACTAAGGGCAATAATGAGAACAAAAAAAAGCTAAGAACAAGAATTGCAGTAATGATCAAACGTATGATACAAGTTGGCAATCGTCAGCATAGACGTACCAATGACAGCGCCAAGCATACTGAGAATACGGTTGATGATATGAATCCTGCATTACCCCTAATAAGGAATATACCATAGTTCCCATAGTTTAGGGTCCTTAAGGTAATGCAGGATTTAAATCATTAAAAAAGTAGGTAGGGTTTAGGGTTTAGGGTTTAGGGAAGCCCCAAGCTCTTCGGCGTTTGAGGATTTGCAGGTCTCAGTGTCTAGGAAGTCTGGTCTGTTTATTCCTTAAGGTTTCCGGGCTGGGGATTTTGGTTTAAACCCAAAGGGTCCAAGTAGTCCTTATTTATGGTTTATGGTACCGGTATCTAGAAAGGCTCTACAGTCCTATAATAGGGAGTACTTGGACCCTCTTGGAAAGTTTGCGGTGTTCAGTTTGTGGATTTCTGCGCAGTTCCGCCTAGGATTTGTTTGAAGGCCTCTCCAGACCCTGAACCCCTAAAACCACTACACTAAACCCCTAAACCTGCTGAGCTTCTGCTGACACCCCTCCTCCGAGATTGCATTTATGGATTAATGGTTTGGGGTTAGGGCAGCTCAGGGATTAAGGAGTAGGGCTCTAACTGCTGAATGGGGTATGGGCAAGTCACCCAAAGGGTCCAAGTACCAAGATAGTTGGGCCCAAATTACTTGGCCCCTTTGGGACAGGCTGTGGAGTTTGTGCTACCCGAAAGCCTAAAGCCTAAGCCCTAAACCCCAACGTCCTAAACCCTAAACCCAAGACTTCATTTTGCGCCTGACCCTTGACCAGATCGACGCCAGCATGTTGGACCTTGTGGCGGAGAAAGTCGCGTTTGTTGGAACCTGATGAAGAAACCCTGGGCCTATAACCCCAAAATCGTAGGATTCGTATAAGGACATCGTATAAAGAACCCTATAATAAAGGCCCCAGGTTTCTTAATCAGGTTCCTACATTATTCTTGGCAGGCCGGATGCAGGCACAAGGTTCGGCTCAGTTGGATGGCTGCACCGTCGACGACAAAGGGCGTATCGCAAGGCCACGGCCGTTCCCTAAACGGTTCCATGTACTCAAACAGTATATACCTCGGCCTTTAAATACTCCCTGTATATGTACATTGGGGCCAAAGTATATACTGTTTGGGTACATGGACATTTAGGGATTCTTGATAAGCTGGAGCTGAGACGCGAGCCTGGGCTTTATTACGGCTGAGTGCTTCAATACAAGTTGAAGCCTCGCAAAGGGCTCGCATTGCGGCAGACAAGATAGGCTTTCGGGCATCGGCCGCTCACCATCTCGGACTCATCCCTGTACAGGGAACTCCAGAAAGTTGGAATATGGTTTCATGGTAGGATACCCTATAATTTACCTGAAAGGGGTTACGATAACGATATTCCAACTTTCTGGCTTTTACCTTATAAGCACACTACATAGTCTACCCCATCAGCCTTCTTCTCATTGTTACCTTAAAGACGAAATGGATCCTAAAAGGGTTTAAGGTTCATATACCATATAGGGATTCATAGTATATGGGTACATGGCCCCTACTTTTAAGGGTCATTTCGTCCTTCAGGTAAGGTCAGTATGTGCTACAGGTCAAGCCGCCTCCATGCTCTGAAGCTGGTCAACCACTGTGGCCTAGATTCGGGCGACTGGGAGCCTGGGGGTTTAGGGTTTAGGAAATACTGCTTTAGGGTTTAGGGGTTTAGGGTTTAGGGATTAGGAAGTACTGGTTGCTTGTTAGGTCGAAATAGGCGCGGTACATCTTCACTTGTGAAACTCCAAATCCGCGTAAGCTTAGAGGCAAATCCTGCAATCCGAAAGTCCTACGGTTGAGTTCCAGTTCACAAGTAATGCACTTCTCAACGGTATGAGTTTAAACCCAAATCTAGTCTAATTATTCAGGCCCCTCCTGTGAATTCCATTTCCTTCATTGCACCGTAAACAGCCCTTACGAAACTCTCTGAAACCCTATAGACGCCCGCTCAGAGCCGCCTGAATCCCTGCATCACGGCCCGGGAAGCAAATCCAAGGCCGGAAGCATGTTCCTCTTCACCAGCCAGTTGAAGGAGAAAGATTTTCCCGATGTGTTTTTTTTTTTTTTTTTTGGGGGGGGGGGGGGGGGTTGGAATCATAACTCTCAAGGGTTTAGGGTTGAATCATAGCTAGTGGCATTGCAGGGGTTAAAGGTTGTTCAAGGTTTTGTTTTGGACTGCTTTATCTTGGGAGGGTTTGAAGCTGTTTAGGCTTTCAGGTTCTTGTGTGTTTCCTCTGTCTTTGCTATGATTTCTAAGGCTTCAGGGATTATCGCATAGGGCGTCCAGCAGCATCAAGCCATGAATTGGAAATACACCTGACACCACGCGTGGTCTAGGATCCAAGAAACTACCCGGACTGCCGCTTTTAGGGTTCAGGGTTTAGGGTTTAGAGGGTTTAGGGTTTAGGCTTTAGAGGGGTGATTTAGTGCATGGGGTTGGCATGTTGCCGCGTCACATCTAGACGGAAGTTGCTCGACAGAGTGCCTAAACTTGGAAACCACTAGAGCTGAGACTTGTAGCAGACCTTTTTGTGGTAAGCAAGACGAAGAATCTTTACGGGTCTAGACCTCAAATTTGTTGCACACCCTACACTCAAAAAGCCAAAGCCCAACACCCAAGCAAACAGAACAAACCCCGCGACCCGTAAATACCTGAGCACCGAAATCCTGAACCTCCCCAACCCCCGGGCCCCACCCGACCGCTAAACCCCAAGCCTAGGATGCCCAGTGGTACCCCTATTCCCTTTTTGTAGTCCCAGGTTCCTATTGTAAAGTTACCCAATACCAAATTCAAAAAAGGGAGCTCTTTTTATTCCTAGGTTTCTGGGCATGCTAGAAGCCATACTTCCTGCCACAGAGGACTCCTTCCCGCCCCTCAGCTTGGCCACTCGGCTGGCTTTCCGTAGGGGTGCTTGTGCGCAGCTGAGCTTGGGAAAGTCTCTAAACACTATAAACCCTAAACCCTAAACCGTAAGTTTGGGAGGAAAGGTTAGGACTTTAGGAGCCTCTGAAGTTTGTGGACGAGCCTCTGGGTGTGGGGTTTTGGGAGCCATGGCCTTGGGTTTGGAGTCCAAACCTGAAGGACCAACTCACCCTTAACAGTAGGGGCCCTGTTCCCATATACTATGAATCCCTATGGTATATGCCCCCTTCAGACCCTTTTGTTAATTAATTACTACAGTTATCAGGGTAATTAAGGTGTCTGCCTTAAATCCTTTTAGAGTTCATTTCGTCCTTAAGGAAGCCAGCAGTCTTGGAGTTTCGCGCTCTGTACTGCAGATCTCGGTATCAAAAGCGATCCCGAACCCTAAACCCCAGTTGCGGGGTGCGGGCGGGGGTCTTCTACTATTTGCTCAAGAACCCCCAAAAAATAAAAAATATAATCCTTATGGGAGTAATATAGGGATTACTATTTTTATTTTGTGGGGGGTTCTTAAGCAAATAGTAGTCTTTCATTCTTAAGGACTCCAAATCCCTAGGGTTCAGGGTATACAGAGGGTTTATTGGGTTTAGGGATAGGGCTTAGGATTTCCAAACCTTTATGCATACCTAAGCCTTCCAATCCCGAACGATTTTGAGGAATTCAATTTAGTTTCATGATACGACTATACTGGTATTTCTCTAAATTAGGGTCACTTTTACGGCCTAGGGTCCTTTCGATAAGGTTGCCGCGCTATTTTTGGGACTAAACTGGGACCCTGAATTAAAGAACTATGCGTAAAACACCATGCTTTCCTTGTCGTGTATTTTGAGCACGTTCCTTTAAAGCCTACAAAATCTCCTACATGCTCATCAAACTCGTGAAAACGAAAAGAAGCCGCAGCTTGGCAACCAGGCACGCCAACGTCGAAAGAGTCCCAAGTACCTACATTGGCATGAAAGTTTAGGGTGTGGGGTTGGTGTGTGTCTACCTTTGGAATGGGTCGCATAGGTACGTGTACTTCGGTAAAACCCGGCAAGCCCTTCATAGCTCATAAGACCTTGCTGTGAAAACCCTCTTACACCCACCAAAACTGATATACAACTTGATAGAACTACATTAATAGTTTTAGAAGCTGGAGAAACATACATGGAAATTTCGGTGCGGTTCCTGAATATATATAGTTATGCCGCAATTTTCTCCAAAACCTGATGGCAATCAAAGCCCGCTACATTAACCCTTATAGTCATCCTTGTAGAACCCTTTCAGGAAGCTTTCAACAACAACCGTTTAGGGAACCCTTCAAGAAAACCCCAAAACCCTAAATCGGGGAGGTGATGTGTCGCCTGCTTCTGGGCAGCTGCGCCCTGCTGGCCTGCCAGCTCCACGTGCAGGAAAGTGTTTTGCTTTAAGGCCGAATTCTAAACCCCTAAACCCTGAACCCTAAACCCTGAGCCCTAAACCCTTAATCCTAAACTCCATTACAATACCCTTCTAGGTCCCTTTTTAAACCCTAGGTTTCAGGGTTTTTGGGTGTCCCACCAATAGAAAGCTCGGAAGGATGCGCCCAAAAGGGCAAGATGGGAGCCTGAGGAACTCCTTGTGGCTCTTCTTCTAGTTTTACAAGTTTCAAGCTGCCCCCACCCTGTAATAGAGAGACTATAAGGATTCTATTAGGGGCCCTATTATATTCCTATTATACCACTATTACAGGGTGGGGGCCCCTTCTAATATACAAGGGTATTGTCGGGGTTTAGCGCTTGTAAGGTGTTTACGGTATAGAGATTTAGGGTTTAGAGCTGAAAGGAGCCCTTAAACCCTTCCCAAACCCTAACTAGAGTTATTGAGGCTCCCTCCCTGAAGGACCACATGACCCTTAAAAGTAGGGGCCCTCTACCTATATATTATGAATCCCAATATGGTATAAGAACCCTAAACCCTTTTGGAGTTCATTTCGTCCTTAAGGTCTTTCTGAACCTTTTGAGATCCCCTCCACCAGCGCAGGCATGCGCGATGCCTGGGGAGCTCTGCATGCTCCGGCGAGAGGCGCACGCCCGAGGGCTTGGGTTCGAAACGCGGGCTAGGATTTAGTACCCAATGAATTCTAGGCATCTATACTACGGAAGATTGACACAGCTGATAAGTCTTTTGGCGAATCACAACATACAAACCCTAGAATAGGGGTCTGAATAATTTAATGGCCAAGATTGTTACTTAGGGTTGCTGACATGCTATAACAAGCTCCAAAACCGAATTCTCATTTGTAACGCAAGCTCCTGCGTTGCCTACAATGGGATATTTTGCTTTGCACTATGCAGGTATTTAGGATGCGTCCAGCCGACCCTAAACCCTAAACCCGAAACCCAACCCATCCGTCCCATGACTGCTTGCTTAAACCCTAAGCCCTGAGCCTGCCTCCTTGCGAGACTTTTTTCGTGCACAAAGACAAAGAATCCAGACCCGAAGCGCTCTAAGAAAAAGCTTAGGGTTCAGGGTTCAGGGTTTTAAGCCTGAATCTTCAACCCTAAATTGAATCAAAAACTCCCTAAGCCATAAAGCCTTCAACGCTCGCAGTGTCGGCACAGGAAGTGCGAAAGCTGGCATGCGTCGGAGTCTGCAACACAGTCCTGCCCTACACCTTCTTCGCAGCCGCATTGTACATCGGCAGATTTTCAGGATGCATTCCGGGTCTAGGATTTAGGAATTATATGTTTGCCTTAACCCTGAATTACACACCTTTTTAGGGTTCCTTATCATAACTTCCTTATAGAAGTCCTCAAAAGGTAGGTTCTTCTGGGTTAAGGTAGGGTTTAGGTTTAATTCGGCCGCAGACGAATCCATGCATCCCGGTCGGAAGTACCTTGAGGCTTGCTTTTTGAAGGGGTCGGGCAGTGTTAGGGTTTTGAGTGAGGCGGGGGGGGGGGGGGGGACCTCAAACCACTAAACCCTAAACCTTAAGGACGACATGAACCCTAAAAGGGTTTAAGTTTCATATACCATATAGGGATGCATAGTATATGGGTTTCGGGCCCCTACTTTTAAGGGTCATTGGGTACTTCAAGAAACCACTAAACCCTAAACCCCAACGTTTAATCGTCTGGTGTTCTACGGTGTTGTCGCCATGTCACACGCTCCGTTTAGGGTTATTATAATCTAAGCAGGTGGCTTCGCATAATAAGGAACCCTAAAAAGGTAGGTTTAAGGTTCATATAACACATAGGGATTCATAGTATATGGGTATAGGGCCCCTACTTTTAAGGGTCATTTCGTCCTTCAGGTCAAGGAGATTACGCTTAAATGCTTAACCAAACGCCTATTCAAATTCTGAAGGCCGCTGTGCTAGGGTTGAAGGTTTTCCTCGCCCCTAAGAGCAAAGAAGCACCTCCGCGACAATCTTGGTGAGATGATCAAGATTCCACTGGAGCTCATGATGTCGTGCGTAGCATTTATGGAGTTCCTCAACGAGGAGAAGCAGGCTTCCGCGATGACAATCTGGATCGAAAAGGCTGGTGTATGTCATTACATCAACTTCATGTCGACCGGAGTTCCATTCACCGGAGCTATTGTCGGATACAATCTTTGTGATACCGACGAAGCAAAGGAGTGTCTGGAGATATCATCGGCTTCCATGGAAGAAGCTTGTTGGCTAAGCATGCTGCATGGGAAAGTGGAAGAGACATTCTTTTTTGGCTTCTTGATACGGGTCCTTTTAGCTACCACCCTGAGGAACTGCATAGCTTACTGCGTATCCCTATTCCGCCAGCAGTAGACGACCGTGGAAGCCTGATCGCCAGAATCCCTTAGATCCCAGGTCGTCCATACGAGTGATATGACAATACGTTATCTCAAAAGCCTGTTTTAGTAAAGATAAGATAGGCCCTTATTCCTTTTTCTAGGGTTCAGGTTCCCTCATAAGCCCCTGTAAACCAAGAAGGGCACACTTTTCATTCCTAGGTTACTCTTGGGTCTTCGGCCCCTATAATAAAGCACTACTTGAATCTAGGTGCCTCAAGGGCCACATGCTTTAGCGGTTTAGGGGTTTAGGGTTTAGGGTATACCCTGTGCTAGCTCTTCAAGGCCTTGTAATATGCTAAGGAGCCTGGGCATCAACGTTAGTGCGGCCTCGGCGCTTGCAGCGCAGTTGCAAGACAGGGTCTTCAAGTTGACAGTGGGGGGATTTACAAGGTCAAAAACAAGCAGGGGTGTATAAAGGTTGCAGGTCCACCAAAATTCTATATTGGGCTTGTAGAAGGGGTCTAATTATAACTAGTTCCCCAGTAGTTCCCCTGCTCCATTTTTCTGTCGAGTTTCCTTCTTCGAACCAAAAAGGAAAAACGTGTAAACTCATTATCAAGGGGCAACCGGGGAACCCAGATAAGAGCAGCCCTAGAGATCCCTGAAGGATACTTTAAATCTTTATTAAAGGAACCCTATAGATCCCTTTAAGGATCCCTTAAAAGAGCCTTAGTGATCCGTTAAGGGAGCCAAGGGTTCTACGGGTTCGCATGTCGAGGAGTGTCTTCCTCAGTCAGGATCCAACTGTATGAGGCTTCTGGGTTGAAAGGAGGAAGCAGGAGGGCTTATAAAGGCTTATAGGGCTGTAGGACTCATAGGGGTTATCGGGTTTATCTTAAATTATGTGGCCTAAAGGGCTTATGGGGTTCATAGGTTTATAGAGCTGATAGGGTGACGATGGATCAATTGTCCTTCTGCAGCTGCAGATCAAAGAACCTCACCCTTCGAGTGCTCAAGCTCGAGCCCACAAAACCCCTAAGGGTCTTTAGGGCTTTATAGTAAAAGCCAGAAAGTTGGAATATGATTATCCTAAACCTTTTATGGTGAATTATAGGGTATCCTACCCTGAAACCATATTCCAACTTTCTGGAGTTCCCTTTATAGGGGTTTGAGGTCTATGGTTCGGAGTTTGGGGTTTTGAGGGTTTAGGAGGATGGTGAGGGCTTCGGGTTTGAGGAGTTTACCCTGAGGGTCCATGTACCCAAATAGCATATATACTTTGGCTTTAAAGTATTCCCTATACAGGTACATTAGGGCCAAAGTATATACTGTTTGAGTACATGGACCCTTAGGGAACTAACGTCTGCTGCCACAGCTTCTTTCGGGTAGCTCTCTGAAGCGGTTTTAGGGTTTAGGAGTTTAGGGTTTAGGGTTCAGAAAGCCCTTTTGAGGGTCTTATTCTTTACCCAAAAGTGACGTACTTCTCATAGGGAAATCCCATTGGGGACTCGATCTACTGTTTTTGTAAGTTGGCCCGGATTTCCGGTGTCATCAGTTAGGTACGGCCCGCACTCAGTAATAGTTGAATAATATTCATAATATAGATATAGTAGGACCTTAATAGTAGCCCTATTATAGACTCTTACTGTAAGGGGGCCGTACCTAAGTCATCAGCTTCAAGCTTATTAGCGTTTCAATGTTGTTAGGCTTCTTCAAGGTTCTTCAGACATGCTTAGAAGGTTCTGTAGGATTCATGCTTACGGGGTTTGAAGATGTTGCAATGGATCTGTCTCGCACGTCAATGATGCCCTTGTGCATTTTGGACCGAAGCATGAAATCTACGGGAATACATCTTTCTGGAGCCTTCGCCTCTTGCTCTTTTCCTGCTTAAGCACTGAACCACGAGTCTCTGAACAAAGCTTAAGCCCTAAGCCCTACGTCCTAAATCCGTTAATTACCCTAAACCATAAATCCTGGAACCTAAACACCTAAGCCCTAAAGCCCCGAACGCTTAAACCCTCAAGGTGGGCGCCACTCCGATCTTCGCCGTGGCCGCCACGGCCCTGGGAGACATGTACAGGCACCTTGTTTGGGTCCCTACAAAGGGTCGTGGGGTTGGGGGTCTTAGGGTTTGGGGTTTATGGTTTCAGGATTTTAGGTCTTAGGGTCTTAGGGGTTCTAGGGTTTAGGGTTTTGGGGGTTTAGTGTGCAGGGTTTTAGGGTTTAGGGTTTAGGCTTTGGGTAGAAAGGCTCCTGTTCAGCTTTCTTTCTTTATTCTAAACATACTATATTATTCTATACGGTTATTATACTTTTACTATAATATAGTATGCCGCATGGTACTATACTACACAAAGTTGTTTCCTTCAAGGCTTCGTTCAAGGGTTCTGTTCGGGTCGCATTAAAACCTTAAGCCTGAAAAACCTTTCATGATTGACCCTAAACAGTTTAACCCCCTAAGCCCGAATGAACCTGTATACACTAAGCCCTTTAGAGCCTGTCAACTATAAACCCCGTAAGCGATGCGAAAGAAGCCATACACCCTTCCCCGAAACCCTAAACACCGAAGAACCCAACAAACACTATAAATCCCACACCCTAAACCCTACAAGTGCACTTACAAAAGAAACCCTACAAGCCCCATACACTTTGAAAGCCTTACAAACACAGTAAACTCTACATGCTACACGTAAGTCTTCAGCATCGAGCTCATCGGAGTGTCGGTGCCTTGTGTCGTCGTCATAGTAATAGTACCAAAATTATCATCTTCAGAAGGTTCATCGTCATCATCATCATCAGAAGCACAAGCAGTATAATGAGAACAAGCTGACTCCTACGGTTGATGATATAAGCCCTGCATGACCTTAAGGACCCTAACCTGTGGGAATTATGCTATATTCCCTATTCTGGGTAATGCAGGATTTGTATCATCAACCCTAAACCCTAATAGATCCCTTACAGATCCCGTTAAGGGAACCCTAGGATTTATATCATCAACAGTAGAATCATGGTCATGTGGCAGGCAGCGTGGCCTGCAGGATTGCTGGCAGCGGGGCGAGGTCCCAGGCTCGCAAAACTCGCCTTGTCAGGGTTTATGGCTTAGAACTTTAGGATCTATTACAGGGTTCTTATTAGGTCGTTCGGGTTGGGAAGATTTTCTGTACAAAACCGAAATCGCTGGACTTCTACACCTCTCAACCCTGAACCATAGGGTTTATGCCTGGATTCAAGGGTCCGGATGTGATCATCCTTGGTAAGGGTTTCAGGGGTTAGGCAGAGGCTCGTGCGATGTTTAGCCTAGAGGTTAGCATCCTTCAGCCATCTGGCTTTCTGGATTTAGCAGATTGGTCATCCCCGATTGTAACGGCCCAGATACTTCGTAATACCCTCCAATTACCTACGCAAATGAACTACACTGCACCCGAAAACCCTCTTCTATTTTTTCAGACCCTCATAGTATGGGCTCACCTTACCTAGTCTCATTCGTTGAGACTGCACGGTATTGAGTCGAAGTTGACGGATCGAGGGGTTGACGGTTTGGGGGTTTCAACACGAGATATGCACCCCGAAACCCGGACTTTGAATAACTTATGCAAATATGTTTCAACATACACGTACCACAACTAAAACGTAATTACCCGCAAGTTTGTTCTGCTTCTATATGTATATGTTTATGTATATGTTTACGTATATGTACATGTATACGTGACATGTATGTGTAAGTGTATATGCAGATGCAGATGTACTTAGATGTATGTGTGTGTTTATATGTGTACATGTATCTGTATTGGCGCTGTATGTGAAGATGTATGTGTCTATATCCATATGTGTGTGCGTATGTATTTATTTATGCCTGATTTGTTCCTCCAGGCCCCCTTATGGCAGTCCATACCGTAAGCCCAAAGCGCCGCCAACTTCTGATGTGTCATTTCGGGTCATGGAGCTGTCGTCCGACACCTGGTAATACACGGGTTGGTATAATTGGTACAAGCATTCATCTTTAGCAGGGTTCGTGAATACAGCGATGATATAGCATGCATCCCTAAGCCCTAAGCCCCAAACCCTATTCTAGCTGTTGAGGCCCCGCAAGCCCGATCTTGAAGCCAGAAACACTTAGTCCGTCATGGGGTTTAAGGCTTATAGGGATTGGGAGTATGAGGGTTTCGGGGCTCTGAGGTTTTCGGGTTAAAGCCCTTGAATCCACTATTCAATAGCACCTTCTTCACAGCTAAGTATGTAGGCCTTTAACTTTTAGCCTCACATGGTTCACAGGTTAAGCGTTTCGGCAGACGGAAAGGAAACAAGCCGAAAACCCCAAACTCTAAACCCGAAGCCGGGAGCCCAGAACCCAAAGATCCCTCAGAGAACCCAAAACCCTAAATGGGAGTGTCCGAAAATAAGGGTAGACTATTTTGGGGTCCTTCTAATAAGGATCCTGCTATTTAGGCTACTACGTTAGGGTCCCCTATTTTCGCAAACTCCTATGGACCCCCAGGGTACCACTTCTTGAGAACCAAGTCAGACAGTCAGTAAAAGAGCTCAGCAATTAAATGCCGAATGCCCGATTCATTGTTCGGAAAGTCTTAAAAATCCTTACACTTCACACCGACCTCTGCAGCATCATGAGGCCTTTTCCTTGGCCTGCTCGGAGCCCCTGGGCAGCACCGCTGGAGCGAGAACCCGAAGAGTGGGTGAGTATGTTTAGGGCGGTTTCGGGTTTAGGGATTCAGGGTTTAGGGTCTAGGGTTTCAGGGTTTAGGGATTCAGGGTTTAGGGTCTAGGGTTTCAGGGTTTAGGGTGACCAGGTTCATAGTCTTTAGGTTTTGCTGTGCTTTTACAGGTTCATGTGGGTGGGTTTGTAGGGCGTGGGCTTAATTACAGGGTTCCTAGGTGTAGGTGTGTGTGAGAGAGAGAGAGAGAGAGAGAGAGAGAGAGAGAGAGAGAGAGAGAGAGAGAGAGAGAGAGTGTGTGTGTGTGTGTGTGTGTGTGTTGTCTCTGAAGGGAGGGGATAGGCGTTTGGGGGCTTGTCACGTTCAGGGAATAGGCTTAAAGGCTGGAGTGCTGACGATCAAGACTGTCAAATCTTAGCTACAATGGCAAAGCCGTATAGGTAAGTTCAATCTTAGCACGACCAACTAGAAAAATACGGTTGATGATATACATCCTGCCTGCACTATCTTGAGGATCCTTGACTATGGGAATAATGGTATATGCCTCATTATGGGCAATGCAGGAATTGTATCATCAACCCTAAACCCTAATAGATCCCTTATAGACCCCTGGTCAGGGCAAACCCCCATGAATCCCTCGGCGCGACGAGCACGCTAAGTGACCCTTTCAAAGAAACTGAAGCCCAGAGTTCATAAATCCCTATGATTTAGGGTTTAGGGTTCAGGGTTTAGGGTTCAGGGTTCAGGGTTTAGGGGTTTAGGGTTTAGGGTTTAGGTAAGCCACACAACACCCTTGTTTGCAAGAAACCCAGGCAACCCTACATCGACCCCTTCGCCTCAAGCCCTCCAGCATAGTTTAATAGTTGCTTGCGACACCCATGGCGCCGTAGTAGAGCCTTATACGCCCCAAACTCTAGGGCCTAAACCCGAAACCCTAAACTCCACCCCCCAATGCCAAATCCCCCAATCCAACCCTAAACACCAAACTTCGCCCCACGACCAGGATCAAGGAATTGCCTAGGATCCTTCGCGCCACGCGCCGCAATGTTTCTCTGCTGCAGAGCCGAGGGCGTCCACCGAGAGGTCGCTGGGTTCGGGGTTTCGGGCTTGGGGGGTTTAGGGTTGAGGGAGTTGAGAGTTTAGGGAGTGTACCTGGGTATCCAACAACCTACCGTTTCGGGGGTTCGACCCCTAATTAAGGGGTCATAACCCACTCTTTTGTAGGGTTTGGGGTCACAGGTAAGGTTTAGGGTGAGCGGTTTCACTTGGGTCCACGAGAGTTTTATGGAGTTGCGGAAGGGCTTCTACAGAAAGAGGCCGTCGGTTTCTTCTCCAGACATGGTCCGAAACCCACACTGCCATTACGCCATTAGGTCCTAAACGTCGATTCTGAAAGTTTCGACTTTTATTTCCTTGGGTCCTTGGGTTTTCGGCAGTACCCTTAACCCTAAACCCTAAATCGTAGCGGACTGAGGTACAAGGCGCGGTTAGGTCGATCATCCTCGAAAGCAGAACCCTGGGAGGGCGAGCTCCACGTCGGCGAGGCCGTCGTTGAGGTCGAGGTGGACATAAAAGCTAGGGTTTAGGGGTGTAGGATTTAAGGTTTAGGGTGTAACTAAGGCTATAAGTTTAGAAGAGAGGGGTTTTAGATGGTTTTTCGGGATTTGGGAGGAGTAAAGGATACCGCGGAATAGTAGGAGTTATCAAGGGGCTACTCAAGAACCGAGTCATTTTCAATGCAAAACGTATAGAGTTACCCAATACCAAAAAGGGAGCCCTTGTTATTCCTAGGTTACTAGGCATCCTCGATTCAGTAATCCAAACCGAGGCACAAGCGATCTTTGGGTTTACTTGTGACCTTTCGGGTTTGTGGGTTTAGGGATAGGTTCCCCAGATCAGACAGCTTCCCTTAACCGAGGAATATGTTTCAAATCGCATTAGGGACCCTGTTGTGATGTGAGGTATGTTCCTTCACCTCGGGATATTAGATTGGAAGAGCTGGGTAGACAGTGACAGGGTAGTGTAGGACTTAGTAGGAGCATCCAGACTCAGGTCACTGGAGCCACAGTTAGGGGTCCATGAAATGATTCCCGAACCCGCCAGGCTCGGAGACGGTTTGGGCTGAAGTAGCGGGATGATTCAACGAGCAGGCCCTACCCTAGACAGCAGCCATTACCCATCATTTTGCAGGGTTGGTGGTTTCGGTTCGTAGGACCGTAAGAATTCAAGTATAGGGTTCAGGCAGAGCTTGCTTGATTTTTGAAGGTCATTTATGTCTAGGGTCTAGTCTAAGCCCTAGACCCAAAACCGATCGGATACACGCAACTACAGCTGCCTATCTACGACCCCAATTTCGATACGGCACTTGCAGCCCTGCTCCCTCGAAGACCATGAGCCTTAAACCCCTAGTCTCTTTCCCATGTTATATATTCTAATTAGTGGCCTCAGTAGTGAGGATAGCGATGGTGAGCACTTCAAAGGCCACATCACACACAGCACTCACAGCGCATACAGCACTCACAGCACACGCAGCACACACTGACAAGGAGACCACTTAAACCACTTGTTCTACATGGCTCTCGTCCTGATCTACGTGAAGAACCTGCCGCCCAATGCGGCGGCTTTTCATGTCAACAAGTGGGTGCGGCAGACCTGCCACTTGGAGGAGGACCAGGTGAATGTCTACATGTTCCGGCCGACCTCTTGGGTGCAGACTGCTCCTCTGCCTATGTCCACCTGAGGCTCCCTTTGAGCCAGGGCCCTGACATGGCGGCGATGCCCATCATATCTTCTACGGTGCAGGATTTCGTCCATCAGCAGACTGGCAAGGTTATCTTGTCATATTCAAGGAAGACTGTTCCTTGTTCAAGCTGGGCGGGCGCGAAGACCGTGAACCCCCAAGAAACCCTGATGTTGCTGCCTGAGCAGTTATCGAAATCATGTCTTAAGGTTCCATCACAATAGTTACAGTATAATGTACCCGCAACCCCCTGTTCTCCTGATTGCGGCTCCTGTATTGCTTTGCAGGGTTCCTTGTTCTGAGTTGTAATCCCTGAGTCTGCCTAAACCTGATTCTCGGACCACAGTCCTGAAGCTTAGGGTTTAGGGTTTAGGTTCTTGGGGTTTAGGGTTTAGGAAGAACCCCTAACCCTTTCGACGCCCTAAGCCTACGCTTAGAGCTTGAAGCCAAGCAGGAGAAAGACCAAGAGGTGCTGCATCTGCCCACCTTCACCGACTATCCGGCCAGTCCGCCGTCTTTTGACTCAGAGGCCGGGTTTGGTGCTGGATTTAGGACTGAGGGGTTTAGGGGTTGAGGGCTTAGGGGTTCAGGGGTTTGTGGTTTAGGGCGTTTAGGGTTTAGGGGTTTAAGGGGATGTAGGGTTTAGGGGTTTAAGGTTGTGCTGTCGGTTTGAGGCTTTTGGGGTTAAGGTCTTTAGGGCTTGAGTAACAGTCTTGTTTGAGTACAATGCCAGGAGCTGAGTATTTGAGAGCATGATGGAGCTAGCTTGTTTTGGGAAGATTCTTGGTAGTTTCTTTGGCTTGACTCGTTTCTTGGGGATTCCAGAGCTTGCGAGCTTTGGCGTTCAAGGAGCCCCCTACTCCTACCCCCTAAAACAGTTCTGTCTTGAATATCCTTAACCCCCAAAAAACCAACAACAACAACAGGCTCTGTCGTAAAATACACAATTAAAACCTTCTCTTACAGAAGCGCGTAGCCCGCATGGCAGCCTTCGTGGATTCCTTGCGGAGCCCTCAGAAAACAAATCGTCGAGCCCTTAAAGGAGCCCTTAAAGGTCACAGACTCCTGTTTAGGGAGTTTCCGAAAATAGGGGACCCCAATATAGTACCCTAAAATATAAATAGGAGGATCCTTATTTAGAAGAAACCCCAATTTTCGGAAACGCCTATTTAGGGAGGGTACCTTTGAAGGTGCCAGTCAAGGGTATTATGAGGGTTTACTGGCACCGTTACAGGTCCCCTTGAAAGGTTCCTTACACCTTAAGGACGAAATGGACCCTAAAAGGGTTTAAGGTTCATAGACCATATAGGGATTCATAGTATATGGGTATAGGGCCCTATACTTTATATAAGGGTCATTTGGTCCTTCAGGTACATCTAAACCCTAAACCCTAAACCCTATATAACCCAAACCTTAAATCCTACCGTTCCCTTTAAAGGTTCCTTACAAGGGGCGCCTTTCGCACGAGGCCTCGTTGGAGTCTGACATCGCGAACAAGACGGGGCTGCGTCGGAATGTGCTTTGGCTGCTCCTAGACCCCCCAACTGCCCTGTAATATACCTTATAGTGAACCGCAGAAAGTTGGAACAGGGATTTAGGATGATTAGTGCTAGGATTCCCTCTACTTTATCTTAAGGGCATGAGGATAATGGTGTTCCAACTTTCTGGCTTCTACTGTAAATACCCACCAGTAAGGACGATAAGGGCTCCATAAAAGAGGGTATAGGGTCAGGTTGAGGATTTCGTGTTCGGGGAGTTCAGGCTTTTGGGGCTTTGCTGGTGAGAATAGGGTTCCTCTTGGATTGCTGTCATTGTAGGGATTCTGTACAGGTTCTAGAAAGGCTGCTCTAGAGGTTCCTTTGCAGAGGATTCATGAGAGTTGTTAAAGGGGTACCAGGAGTCTCTCTGGGTTTTTGTTGCCAAACCCTGAGGCTAGGCCCGGCTTTGTGGAGGATGCAGTACGGTTTGGGGCTACTAGTGCGGTCGATTACAGGGTTTTGTGCGGTTTAGGGTTTAGGGTTTACGGTTTAGGACTTCATGGCTTCTATGTGGTTGTTCGGGTTCAATATTAAACCCGAGCAAGCTTAGTACCTGAAGGACCTAGATGACCCTTAAAAGAAGGGGCCCTATACCCATATACTATGAATCCCTAGATGGTATATGAGCCTTAAACCCTTTTAGGGTTCATGACGTCCTTAAGGTACTCATCATTCTTTAAACAAAAGGAAGCGTTTTACAGTGACAGCAAATCCAAGCTTAACCCCGACACCCGACCTCTGAACTGTAGGCTTTGCGGGTGTTCGTAAACGCGAAACCCTAAACCGGAATTTTTCAGAACGAGATCCTGTACATCGGCATGAAGAGGTACCTTAACCTACCAAAAGCTACTTTTTGTGTGGGGGCCCTGTAATTTCCATATTGGGGCTTCTAATGACCTGCAAAAAGTAGGTTATGGTAGTTTAAGGTAGTAGATTTTTTTCTTTTGAGGGGAGGTCTCAACCCTAAACGATCCTGGAAGCCCCTAAACGTAAATGCTCCTGAAGCCCCGGGCCAAGCCCGCCCAAAGCGCACAATCCCGAAAGCCTGGAAACAAAGTTAACCCACCAAGCCCTGGAACCTGTACCCCAAACCCTAAGCCTCCAAACCTACACCCGCATGTCAACGTCGGGCAAGGGATTCAAGCCGCAGATCAGCGTGAGCACCGCCTGCACCATGGATCCAGGCGTCCGTCTAGGGGTGATCTTCTGGCTTCGACTACGTCTTCAGGGTCATACCCGTACCTGCATGTCTATAGAACGGGTGGAGTATGAAATGCGACAGGGTTTAGGGTTGTAGCATCTATTCATCGACTATGTTGGGATGTTGTTGCAAAATATTCCGACCTCTATTGAAATCCTAAACCCTAGATAAACCTTTAAAACCGAAGCCACAAACCCTCAACACACCCTAAACCCCTAAACCCAAACCTAACTGGGTACTTAACCCCACTAGGGAATCGAAATCACGGTGTTTTTCATTCTGCCTGCTTCTTAGTACGATGTCCTTTCGGATTCTCTTCACGTAAGAAGTGCGTGGGTCTTGGGGGGGTCAGTTAGTTCGGGATTCGGCTGATGAGGGATTTAGCGGGTCCAGGGCGTGGGATTCGCATGGCTTAGGGGTTCAGGGTTCAGGGCTTTGGGGGTCTAGGGGTTTACGGGTTTAGGGTTTGGGGCTTCAGGGGTTTAGGGTTGAGGGGGTTTAGGGGTTTAGAGTTTGGGGGGTTTAGAGCTTCTTCGAGCTCGGAGGATAGTCTCCTTCTTGCACAGGGAGTGCAAGTAGCCAGGCCGCAGCGTTTACAACCCAGGTTTGCGCTTAGGGTTTAAAGTCTACGGGGTCCTATAGGGATTTGGGGTTTATGGGTTCAGGGTTTAGGTTTTGAATATGAAGCGTTTCAATGACATGAAGAGGGAGTTTATCGAATCCTGGGCCTCCTTTAGACTTTAAGCCCCATCCAAGCCTGCACATAGACTGTCTAAACCCCAAAGAAGTAGAACTACAAAATCCCAGTAAACCTGTAATGTAATGAACTCCCAAACCCAGGCTAAAGGCTTAATCCTGAGCCCTATAAGTCCTAGAGCCCAAATGATCTAACACAGAGGCCTTAATAGTTACCTATACTATTTTTTGGGTGGGTTCCTTACCAAAACTGTATAATATATTATACCCCCCAAACCTTATTCAAATCATGAAGGCCCCTATATCATAGAACCCTACTTCTAGCTCCTTTGAAGGGCCCCTTCAAAAGAACCCTATTCTAATCATTAAGGCCGCTATATTATAGAACCCTACTAAAGATCTAAAGAAACCTTAGTCTAATTATTAAGGCCTCTATAGCAGTGAACTCCGAAGCTCAGAACCCTTGAGGTGTGGCAGAGTCCGCGTCTTTCGCTGGAGCTGTAGCCGAGGCCATGGAATTTTTAGGGTTCTAGGGCTCTAGGGGTTTAGGGGTTTAGGGGTTTAGGGTTTAGGGTTTAGGGGTTGAGGGTTTAGGGTTTAGGGGTTTAGGGGTTTAGGGGTTAGGGTTTTAGGGTTTTAGGGGTTTAGGGGTTTAGGGTTTTGGGGTTTGGGGTTTAGGGTTTAGGGGTTTAGGGGTTTCAGGGATTTTAGGGTTTAGGGTTTAGGGCTTATAGGGTTTAGGGGTTATGCTCAGCAGTTTCTCTCATAATTAGAATAGGGTTTCGGGGTACTTTACCAGGACCCTCCTTGTGCCCTCAAACAGGGGTACATGGCCTCCCAAAATGGGCATTTAGGGTCCATAGAGGGTAGATGGAGGGTCTGGGTATACTATAGTTATAGTAAGGTGGTCTTACTTGGAGGTTCATGGGCAGTTATAAATGGGGTTATAAGTCCCCTGAGAAGGGTTGTAAGTATAGTCGCCTTACTTATACCTACCCATGAACCTCCAAGTAGCATTTCGAATGGAGACACGTCACTGGCTTCACACCTCCTGAGTGCCACGTGTGTGTCTGGCCTGGTTGGCAAGCCGAGGCCCTCCACCCCTACAGACAGAAAAATGCCTGTCTTATGGGTTCGTGTAATACAGGGGCCGTAATCATAGCAATGGGGCCACGAGGGTTCTGCCCTATTCGCGTTTTGGAGCTAGGGCTAGAGGTTTAGTAGTCTCTGTAAGATGTGTCCTTGATTCGCCGGTAAGTCCGCTATGAGCTCTTTCACGGTGTTCTTTAGTTCAAGCAGTTCTTGGTGGTGAGCCTGAATTGTCAAGAGATACCTTGGAACGATCTTGGGGTGTGTGAACTGCGAGTTTTCTACATGCCGAAGGCATTGCAGGTTATCATGGGAGCACGGGCATGGGTTTAAGCCAGACTATACCCAAAGGCCCCAAAGTGGTTCCTTTTTGGGGTTCATACATAGAATCCTACAAGGCAATCCCAGAAAGCAGCTACAGGTTTCAGGGGGGAGGCCTTCAAGTAAAGTGTCTGAGTCTAGGTGAATACTGAGAAGCTCTGTATGAGTACTAGGATGCCCAAGTAGTATTCCCTTTTTCGTAGTCCTAGATTCCCTATACAGTTACCCAACACCGCCAAAAAGGGAGCCCTTTTTATTCCTAGCTTACTGGGCATCCTTGAGTTTACTCGCTGAACATCCTTGGACCCTGCAGGACGCTGAGGAGCCCGAGCAGGCCAACCTTGTGTCATGGCTTCGGGTGTAGCATTGCAAGCTTGCCGTTCATACCTTAAGGACGACATGAACCCTAAAAGGGCTTAAGGCATATATACCAATAGGGATTCATAGTATATGGGTATCGGTATAGGGGCCCCTACTTTTAACGGTCATTTGGTCCTTCAGGTCCTGGTCAGTCCACACGGGCAAGATAAGGATCTACTTGTTGATCCTCCCAAAGGCCTGGGTCTTTAAGATCCTGATCCTCAGTACTGAACGGGAAGGCACCGATTCCTGAAGCCCTTTAGAGGTTCCTTTCCGGATTCCTCTCAAGGAACTCCCAACCCAGGCAGGAAAATCCGCCCCGACGTCGCCCATCTCGATGGCCTCGGTCGCTGTGTCAGAGGCCGGGGCCTGAGCTCAGAGAGTCCTTTTGGGGAAGTTTGGGGGTCTACTGGGGTTTAGGATTTAGGGTTTAGGGGTTTAGGATTGAGGGGTTCAGGATGTAGAGTTTTGGGGTTTAGGGATTTGGCGTTTACGGTCTACTGGCTTCTTGGAGTTCAGGGTTGAGCGCTTCTAGGGCTTCTTCGGGTTTAGGGTTTATAAGGCTTATTCTGGGCTTTTAAGTTGAAGGTTGAAAGCTTCTTGGGTTTTTTGGAAGCAGTTTCAGCATAGCTTAGGGTTTGAGGTCAAGGCTTTAAGGGGTGTAGGATGGATTAAGGGCGCGAAAGGGCTTCTTGGGATGTCAGAGGATGTACCTTAAGGGCGAAATGAACCCTAGAAGGGTTTAAGGTTCATATGCGATATAGGGATTCATAGCATGTGGGTAGGGCCCTACTTTTGAGAGTCGTTTGGTTCTTCAGGTAGGGAGCCTCAATAACTCTAGTTAGGGTTTGGGGAAGGTTTTAAGGGCGCCTTTCAGAGCTCCCTAAACACCTTTAGGGGTTTAGGGGTTTAGGGTTTAGGGTTTAGGGTTTAGGGTTGGGTTTAGGGGCCTTACAAACTCTAAACCCTAAACTCTAAACCCTTTCGAGAGGGGGGGTGTTAGGATAGAGGTTAGGGTTGACTGGACGGCACTCTGGGCTTTTGGAGCTTCCATTGGGGCACCTTGGGTTTAGGGTTTAGGGTTTTGTTGGTTTCGGGTTTAGGGCTATTACCTTTATTCACAGGAGCATGGGCTGTTCTTGACTGGGACTCGCTTTCATGGATTGGTATGCCGTTCCAGCATTGCACGGGCTACATATCTAGCGATGAGGGGTTTAGTTAAATCCGCAAGATCCGAAGCCCTAAACCCTAAACCCTAAACCGTACTCCTCGAACAATGCGCAGCACAGACACCCTGCTTGGCTTCTATTCAGGAGCCTTTGGCCGGGGTTTTCTGGATGTGGTCAATACACTTGGGGATTATATAGGGACTACTAATTACAGGGATCCCTTCCCCCAGACAGAAGAACCCGAAGCCCTGCAAAACCACCGAGGCCGAACCGGAGCCCGCAGATGACTATGACGAGGTAGGACTCGCTTCGGCAGGGCTTTGTGGTTTCATCATAGGGACCCTTTTTTGGGTTTAGGGTTCAGGGGGGAAGGGGGGGGGCCTTAATGTCTAGAATAAGGACCTCATAAGGCCTGTTTAAGGAAGTCCCAACCCCCCCTCCCCCTTACCCCCCTAAACGTCCATATGATTTCATCCCCGCCCTGCACACCTAAGAGTTATATATATATATATATATATATAGTGGTTTTATAAGGTTTTGACTGTTTGGGGGCTTGGTGCCTTCCTTAAGGACGAAATGAACCCTAACAGGGTTTAAGGCTCATATACCATATAGAGATTCATCGTATATGGGTACAGGGCCCCTACTTAGCCCTACTTTTAAGGGTCCTTCGGCCCTTCAGGTACACCCTAAACCCTAAACCCTAACCCTAAACCGAAAAAACCATGAAGCGGCAGACTTCGGGCTGAGGATACTTGTCGGAGGCCTCAAAAGGTGGGATGAAGGTAGGTTGGATTAAAGGGAACTCCAGAAAGTTGGAATATGGTTTCAGGGTAGGATACCTTATAATTTACCATAAAGGGTTTAGGATAATCATATTCCAACTTTCTGGCTGTTACTATAAGGATCCCTTATAAGAGGACTCTTATTTTGGATTACCCCACCTACCTTCATCCCACCTTCTGAGGCCCCTCAACTTGGGGCTGCGGGTCTTTTTGGTTCTCGGATGCTCTCGGCATTGCGGGCCCGCAATTTTGCAAGGTTTGGGCTGCAGGGTTCTTGAGGGTAGTTCTCTGAGCTAGCGGTTCTAAAAAGGGACCCTAAATCAGAGACCTATATAGTACCCTTATAGAACCTTTATAGAAACCCTTATAGAAACCCAGAAAACAGGGGCCTTAATTCAGAGAACTGTGTTTCGGCTGGAGGTGCAGACTTCATGGGAGCTTCCGAAAATAGGGGCACATTATTTTGGGGCCTTCATAATCCGGATCCTACTATCTAGGGTGCTATATTACCTGAGGGATCTAAGGACTTATATATTAAGGCTTTTGGGCCCAAAGACCGTAAGGCTTTTGGGCTATTTTGATCCCCAGGGTTGTATCAGGTTATATTAGGGATTATATTAGGGACCATTTTATATTAGGGATAGGGATCCTATTATTTAGGGTACTATATTATGTTAGATTCCCCTATTTTCGAAAGCTCCCTCATCAGTCTCGGAGAAGACTGGTGGACCTCCTGGGCGGCAGGTCATAAACTGCGGCTTCAGCTGGTTGAGGGGTTAGGGTTTAAGGTTTAGGGTTGGTTGAGGGTTTAGGGTTTACTTGTCTCATAATGGGGTAACAACTTGGCTTGTTTATGGGTACATAAACCCAATACGGAATGAAACAATTCAATTTTTGCTACTATGCCAGGGTAGAGGCGCAAAGTACTACCCTTGGTCTTTCTGCCTTAGGAGGCAAATGCCAAGAGGGTCAAACCAGGCAGCTGTAAAGGGAACTCCAGAAAGTTGGAATATGGTTTCAGGGTATGATACCCTATAATTTACCATAAAGGGTTTAGGATAATCATAGTCCAACTTGCTGGCTTTTACTGTAACCCGAAGGATGAGCCGCCAAACTCTGTTTGCACAGGATGATTCACCATTTGTCACTTTGACGTTCCGGCGTCGAGACGCTTGGCAGGGTCTGGGGAGGGGGCCTACCATACCTTGCATTCGTTCTGTGTGTTGACTTCTGCCGTTATGGAATTAGAATGCAATCATACATGCAACAATGCAATGCGACACAGGTTTGTAATAGGGTGTACTCCTCTCTCTTTCAGTCTGGTCGTGCCATGATTGGCCCTAGACCCTCAGCTCGAGCCACTCCATGCGGTAGCCAGGCATCAGAGCGAGGATAAGGCTGAAAGTCCGCTCCGCAAGTTTTTCAAAGTAGAAGTCTTTCAGGGGGTCCTTGAACGGATTCGCCATTTGGGTGCATTTTCTAAGGGTTTGTCTGGGTTCTCCAGTAGAAGCCTGATTCTGCAACATGCTCAAAGGCGCTCCTTGGCATAACTCGATAAACTCGCAACCGGATACGGATGCTTCATAAGCTTATTGGCTGTAAACTCAACTTTTGAGCTTCTTGGGCTCTTATAAGATAGTCGATTCTGAAAGTTTCAACTTTTTTTTCCTTGGGTTTTCGGCCAGTGGGTAGGGGATAAGGCTCAAACATGGACTGCCCCTGGCCGGCGAGGCCCTTGCCGTGCATGATCGTTCGGGCACCAACGCACTGAACTATATCCTTCTTTTGGATGTTAATTGAACTTTGGCAGGAATGTATAGTTGATTTTTGAGTTTTGCCAGACCTCGCCCCTCTATTGTGGAGATTGCGGCTCCTTGTTGTGATTACTTGTTTCCCACTAAGACTATAGACTATCTTAGTATGTCTGTGTATATATATATATATGTATGTATATATATATATATATTTACTTATGTAATGTCACAGATGTATGTAATTATACATGTATAGATTTATAGATGCATGTGTGTATGTCTTTACTTTATGTATGGATAGCTGTCTTCACACATTCTTTTTGTATATATGTATACATATATCTACAGTCTTGATGAAAGCCCTCTCATTGGGGACCCAAAAAGCACATAAGCACAAGCATGGTATGGGGATATCCCCACCTTACTGGGCTTCATTATACGGGGTTTATATGGGATATCCCTATCCTGAGTTTCGCTTATGTGCTTTTTTGGGGGCCCTACTAAGGCCTAACGCCTAAACCCTAGACCAGAAAGCCCTAAAAGGCTTGACGACCTAGACTCCCAAACCCTAAAGCCCTTAACCCCCCTAAGAGCTCCCAGTTTAGGGTAGTGTTTCGGGGTTTGGGGGCCCTACGGTTGATGATATAAATCCTGCATTACCTTAAGGACCCTACACTATGGGAATTATAGTATATCCCCTATTATGGGTAATGCAGGATTTATATCATCAACAGTATCTCAGGACAAGAGGGAAGTTGATTGTCGCTTCCACAGCCGGCCCCTTCATCTTCGCTTCACGAAGGCTGCTTTGACAAATGCGCTGTTGCGTACTCAAGAGGCCTAAATAGGGTTTCTTAAAGGGGTCCATAAGGGATCTATAGTAGGGTTCTATTAAGGCCACGATATTGGGTTTTCATTACCTTAAGGACGAAATGAACCCTACAAGGGTTCAAGGCTCATATACCATATAGGGATTCATAGTATACGGGTGTAGGGCCCCTACTTTTAAGTGTAATCTGGTCCTTCAGGTTCTGGGTAGGGTTTTCCAGCGGAACTATGAACTGCATCGTTTATCAGGGTTTGCAGGGTTTGAGGAATTAGCTGACCAAACTCCCGGATGTATTTTCTATGTGTTTCAAGATGGGTGTAATAACGGTTTAAGAGTTTGCAACAATGACGGTGTTATTCGGTATTTGTAGCGCTCAGAGATAGCAGGAATTCTCGCTTTCGGTCTGCATTGCATTCTGGGTCTAGGGGCTGAGGGTCTATAGAATGCAGGCTGTAGGGATGAGGGTTGCGGGATCAGGATTTAGAACAGTTATTGAGCCCTAGATTAAAATTTAGGTGCTAGAAAGCCCAAGCCGTTATATACGCCCTGACAGGGACCGTTAAAGGAACGACACCCGTTATTCAAGTGGACACCTGAACCGACCTTTGTGGGATTCCAAAATAAAAGAGACCCTGGCCTGCCCCTTAGGCACGGAAGACATGTGTAGGGCTTGGGGTTTAGGGTTTTGGCATTAGGGGTTTAGGGTTTACGGGTTTAGGGGCTCAGGGTTTCGTGGTTAAGGTGTTCAGGGGTTTGGGGGTGGAAACACGAAAATGACAGGATCGGTTCATTGTGCAGACTCAAGTACCTTTGACAGTACAACCTGGACCACGCCAAGTCCATGGCTTAGGATCAGGATCTCAAACGAATTAATGTAGAAGCCTTAATCATTGCCAAGATTTTACTTTCAGGTTCCTGGAAAAAAAGGAATACAAAGCAATCCGCAAAAACTTATTCGAATTATTAAGGCCTCGACATTGGGGCTGATGATTTAGGGTGCAGGGATTTCCTGAAGGCTCCAGGGATTGACAACCGTGAACTCGGGAAAACCCTGAACCCGAAATACGTCTGCATACGTCCCAAAGCCCGTCACCCTAGACCCTGAACCCTGAACCCGATCTTGCCACGCTTGCGAAAGGGAATGGGGCTTTCACAAGTCATTCTAGTCGTTCCTTGCATAGAAACCCTACCCTGCCCTGACCCCTGCCCCCTGCCCCCTGCATGGCCCATCGATCCAGATACCGTCCTAGTCTTCGAACTAAGGATTACTCAGGATAACTCAGGCATAGGCAGTTCGTGTGTTGATCGTTGCATGGCCGCTTGACTGCTTTGCTGCACTTTGCAGCCCGCAGGAGTACCCCTTCAAGATCGAAGCTATTGGGCATGGCTACTGCGGCAGTAAGGCTTTGAAGGAGACTGGGGTTATGGTGTTTTGGGGTATAGGGTTTACCGGCTCCGGGTTTACGGTTTAGGGTTTCGGGGTTTATAATTTAGGGCCTATGGCCAAGACCCTAAACCGCAAACCTCAAACCCGGAAGCCTGCACTCTAAACGCTACTTGAGGATTCTGGGTTTCGGCTTTCAGGGCAGTGCGGCAGAGTTACGTACTGCTCGAGGATTGAGGGCTAAGGATTTCCTCAAGGACCAAAGCCCTATATCGATATACTATGAATCCCTATATGGTATATGAACCTTAAACCCTTTTAGGGTTCATTTCGTCCTTAAGGTTAGGGTTCAGGGATTTAGGGTGTAGGGTTCAGTCATGAGTGTTGGGAAGTTGTTGGAGGGTCAGAAGTTCCTGAGTGGGATAAGTAAGCAAGATCTAGCGGGGAGTCACATGCGCTTATTTCAGTAGAGGGGTGATCATTGCGTCTTGGCATCTTGAATCCCAAACCACGTAGAAATCCTAGACCCTAGACCAAAACAAGCTCTACATCACGATGATTATCTTTTGTTGGGGGGTCAACTCAGAAACTCATGTTCAATATACGCATCAAGAGTTTATGCCACAGGCAACGGTTCAGGCCGCAAAGGATTGTGTTAACCGAAAACGCACAATTGCGGTTGTCTGGAATCCTGTTGAAAAGGCCCTTTCCTATGTAGCATTAGGGAGACCCCTTAAAGGGATGCTTCTTAACCCTACTTCTGGCTCTCTCAAAACGGACCTCATTGAGAGGGTCTATATCCCCAAGATTCCCTGCATTTATACCCCAAGGGTAAAACCTTATAAACCCTAACCCCGTTAATTTATGAAACCCGAAACCCCAAGCCCTGCAACCCTCGACCTTGAGCGGTTTAATTAGGCTTTCTTTAGGACTTCGGCTAGCAACCGCGAAGTCTTCAAGCCATCTGCCCAAGGGGAATATCGCACGGACCAGGGTCTTGTTGAGCGTAGATAAGGCTTCCTAGGATAGTAATTTGGGGGAAGACCTGGGCGTGTTGCTATGAGGGAAACTAGCAATAACAGTTAGACTTCAAGTGCGTACTGCACTGAGGGGTGCCTACACAAACCAACTAGTAAATCGTGGTGGAGAGCCCATACTTTCTACTTAGGACTTTCGAAAACAACTTTCAAACCCTGCAGAAGCCTTGTGGAAAACCCTGCAATGCCCTAAAACCGTGAGATACTTCGAGGCCCTCTTTTAAGCCAGAACCTTCAAAGAAACTTTATAAAACCTCCTTCGGATTAAACTCTTGTTTTCGGAGGAGGAGTTATGAAGGTCCCCCCCAATAAGCATATGAACCCTACGAAGATTTGCTCCACCTGTCAATTCCTAGGCTGTTTTGGGAGACGCCCTAAACCCTAGACTCTTCTTTTCGGAGGAGGAGTTTATCAAAGTTTAGGGTTTGGGGTTTAGGGTTCCCTACGGAGATTCAAGGCTGTTTTGGGAGAAGCCCTAAACCCTAGACTCTTGTTTTCGGAGGAGGAGTGGGCTCTGACGCATGTGGACGGGGAGAGGATCGGAAGAGAGCGAGGAGCAGCCGCGAAGCAGGCGGAGATCCGGACTTGAACTCACGGCTGCTTAGAGTAGAAGCCAGAAAGTTGGAGCATCATTATCCCCATGCCCTTAAGGTAAAGTTTAACGGATCCTTGCACTAATCCTCCTAAATCCATGTGCCAACTTGCTATAGACGGGAAAGGGGGGAAGGGGTTGTGGGGATTGCTGCTGGGGAATATATCCCGGTAGCCGAGTAGGTAACATTTAACTTTTTTTTTGGTGGTAGAGTCCCTATGTAACCCCTATAAAATCAAAAAGGTCAGCCTTTAGATCCCCCATGATACCCGACAAGTACGACATAGGAGCTGCTATAAGGGTCCATTCCCCCCAGTTCCAGTGTGATTTTTTTTGATAGGTTAGGGTTCAAGATTTCGGGGGCTTAGGGTTTAGGATTCGATTAGTGACAATTTGAATGCCTCGGGATGTAAGGTTGAACGCGGATCTGAGCGGTGTAGGGAGCATAATTATCGAGTTTAGGATGGTTGTGCTCGCAAAAATGTCACATTATACCCAATGCCAAGACCCGAAGCCCTAATCCCTAAACCCAAATCCCTATACCCCAAGCCCCAAACCCCAAACCCCACACCCTAAACCCTAAACCTAAGCTCCTTCGACTCTCTTAATCCTAACCCGTCATCCATCGAAAGGCTTCTTGAGTTGAACCAGGGGCCCGGTTGAGACTTAAAGTGGCTTGTTTCGGGCCTGGGAATTCAGGTTCTATTATTTCGGGGCTTAAATAACTACCTATACTATTTTGGGGGGTTCCTTAGTATAGGTATAGTATAATGAGCCCCAAAACCCTCTTCTAATTATCAAGGCCGTTATATTAGACCCTAAACCTTAGATCCCTAAACCATACTTCAATGGTCCAGGCAGTCCTTTACGTATAGCCAAATCGGACAAAAGTCCTGTAATATGGGGAGGGGCGCTTAGGGATAGGATTCGGAAAGGAACCCAGCAAGAAACCTGAACAGTATAATTACCTGAAGGACGAAATGACCCTTAAAAGTAGGGGCCATGTACCCATATACTGTGAATCCCTATATGGTATATGAACCTTAAACCCTTTTAGGATCCATTTCGTCTTTAAGGCAATTATTGGTCTTACTGTTGAAGGTCCCTGGAAGGGTAGATGTCCGGTCGGTAGTGTAACTTACCCTAAACCCCAAACACCGAGCCCTAAGCCTCAAACCCCGAGCCCTAAACGCTACAAATCAACTGCGAGGAGGAAAAGGGCCGTTCAACAAAAAAACGCCATAAATCGAATCCCATCGTTCCTTCAGCGTGCTGGGCAGGTGAATGACGCTGTGAAGATTCTCCCCTGGAAGCAAGGTGGAGAACTCAGGGTCTATGAATATCTTGGACAACTAAGGGATGCACGTTCAAAATACAAGAACTTACTACGAATCATGCTGTAATATTTGCCACCAATATTTTAATTACAACAGAAGGGTTCAAGGTTGAGGGTGTTCTTGAGACGTCTGCCTTGTTGAACGATAGCTGAAAACGTGTTTAAGGGTAGGTGCCACTTCCCTACAAGCACCTTTGCATAAGGTACTTCCACCCGCGTGGGTGTACCCTGAGACCGTGAACCCTAAAACCTAAACCCTAAACCAAAACCACCCAAAAACATAGTGACATCTAGACCATGAACCCTAGCCCCACCTTTCCTACAACTAGAAGACAAGTGGCCCGAAAGCATCATCAGCGAAGAGTGTTGCGCTACGTCATAGAATCCAGTGTATAGGGTCATAGAGTCACCGAGTCAAAAGCACGGAGTCACAGAGTCGGAGTGTCACATACAGTCAAGAGTCGTACAAGTCATAGTTCATAGAGTCATCGAGAAATAGAGTCGAGTACATGTCAAGCACAAGTCATAGTTCAAAGAGTCATAGAGTCATATAGAGTCATAGAGTCACAGTGAGACAGAATCATAGAGTCATAGTGTTATAGAGTCATAGCGTCAGAGTGAGAAAGAGTCATAGAGTCATGGAGTCATCTATGTACCACGCACTTGACTTGATGTAGTTCACTCTATGAACACTAATGTTCAGGTTTAGCGGGTTTAGGGTATAGTCCAACATGACGCAGAAGTCTTCCTTTCCTAGCTCCGGAACCTCACTATATAGACATCCCTGTTACTGTGGTTTCAACGTGACTCTATGACTCTATGCATGGTCACTTTATGTCGCAGCAGTAGTAGTAGTAGTAGTAGTTGTTGTAGTTGTTGTTGTGGTACTAGTAGTAGTAGTAGTAGTAGTAGCAGTAGTAGCAGTAGTAGCAGTAGTAGTGGTAGTAGTAGTGGTAGTAGTAGTAGTAGTAGTAGTACTAGTAGTAGTAGTAGTAGTAGTAGTAGTAGTAGTAGTAGTAGTAGTAGTAGTAGTAGTATAGTAGTAGGTAGTAGTGGTAGTAGTAGTAGTAGTAATAATAGTTGTAGTAGTGGTAGTGGTAGTAGTAGTACTAGTACTAGTTCGAACACTCGACAACGCCAATCTCTGTGAAGGGTTGCAAGTTTCACCTCAATGCACATCAAAAGTAATAACTTTACCTCGCGTTCGAACACTCGACAACGCCAATCTGTGTGAAGGGTTGCAAAATTCATCTCAATGCACATCAAAAATTGCAACTTTACCTCGCGTTCGAACACTCGACCACGCCAATCCCTGTGAAGGGTTGCAAAATTCATTTCAATGCACATCAAAAATTGCAACTTTGCCTCGCGTTCGAACACTCGACCACGCCAATCCCTGTGAAGGGTTGCAAAATTCATTTCAATGCACATCAAAAAATGCAACTTTACCTAGCGTTCGTGCATTCGACCATGCCAATCCCTGTGAAGGGTTGCAAAATGCCAATCCCTGTGAAGGGTTGCAAAATGCAGTTGAGCTGCGCCCAAACCCTGTGAGGGGTTGCGCGGCGCGCCTAAAATGTGTAACTTTACCTCGCGTTTGAACGCCCGAGGAAGCGAATCCTTGTGAAGGGTTCACGGCGCCCGAAAAATGTGTAACTTTACCTCGCGTTTGAACGCCCGAGGAAGCGAATCCCTGTGAAGGGTTGCGCCGGGCGCCTAAAATGTGTAACTTTACCTCGCGTTTGAACGCCCGAGAGTTCCAATCCCTGTGAAGGGTTGCGCCGGGCGCTTAAAATGTGTAACTTTACCTCGCGTTTGAACTCCCGAGGAAGCGAATCCCTGTGAAGGGTTGCGCCGGGCGCCTAAAATGTGTAACTTTACCGCCTCGCGTTTGAACGCCGGAGGAGGCGAATCCCTGGGAAGGGTGCGAAGCGCACATAAAAATGTGTAACTTTACCTCGCGTTTGAACGCCCGAGGAGGCGAATCCCTGGGAAGGGTTGCACGGGAACCCTAAAATGTGTAACCTTACCTAGCGTTTGGGCGCTGGAGGTGGCCAATCCCTGTGAAGGGTTGCATTCCCGATGGACGACGACGGTGCCACCCCTGGCTTTAGAAGAGAGATTAGATACCGAGATGTAGAGAGTAAGTCAGAGAGTAAGTCACAGAGTAAGTCATAAGTCAGAGAGTAAGTCAGAGAGTAAGTCACAGAGTAAGTCACAGAGTAAGTCACAGAGTAAGTCATAAGTCAGAGAGTAAGTCAGAGAGTAAGTCACAGAGTAAGTCACAGAGTAAGTCAAGAGTAAGTCACAGAGTAAGTCACAGAGTAAGTCAGAGAGTAAGTCACAGAGTCATAGAGTAGTCAAGTGAGTAAGTCACAGAGTCCTCAAGTTCATAGAGTCATAGAGTCATATAGTAGTCAAGAGTAGTCAAGTTCGGTCTTAGAGTCATAGAGTCATAGGGTCATAGAGTCGTAGACTCAAGTGTCAAGTCATAAGGTCATGTGCTCGATTCTATGGTTGTCATCTATGTATCAAGTGTCAAGTCATAAGGTCATGTGCTCGATTCTATGTTTGTCATCTATGTACTTGTCTACCCGGCTCCGCACGGAAGAACCCTTCGCGACGCTTTCGGGAAAAATCTAGACCCTAAACCTAGAGCCATTCGTAGGGTATCAGCTGGACGGAGGTTTGACTTGCTTGGAACTTTAAGGCCCCTTGCACGAAATCTGACTTTGGGGTTTAGGGCTTGGGGGATTTAGGGTTTTGGGTTTAGGGTCTGGGGTTTAGGGGCTATATGGGTTAGGGCTTACTAAGGGCGATGGCCCAATTCAGTAGACAACCTTTAAAGCCTTTTGTGCAGATCAACGTCATTTAGGGAACCTTCAAAACTAAAATCTCAACGCAGAAGTCGAGGAATTCGGAATGGGTATTAGCGCCAAGCCCCAAACCCCAAACCCCTAAGCCGCAAAACCCTTAACCTGAAGCCCTCAACCCTGAACTCCAAACCCTGGGATCCTATGGTCCAGTGCCCTGGTCTGCATGGACTTGTAGGATTTGGGTCTAGGTTCTAGGGCTTTTAGGGTTTAGGGTTTAAGGTTTAGGGTTTCTAGGTTCAAGGGCTTTTAGGCTTCACTGCAAGGTGGAGGCTTTGAGTTCAACCCTAAGCCACAGCCCAAGCCTTCTCGCCTCATCCTTACATCCCAAGCCCAAGGTGCCTGCAGCCTAAACCCTAAGCCCCTCAACTCTGAACCTGCAAGTTTTCCCTAAGGCCCAAACCTAGTAATAGAGTAGGTAACCTTTCACCTTTTTTGGGTAGGATAGTCCCAATATAAGTCCCTTAGTAACCAAAAAGGTTAACCTTTAGATCCCCATGATACCCGACAAGTAGGCAAACACCAAATTCTAAAGCCTAGATATTTACACAAGGGAACCCTAAACCTCACAGCCATCGAGACTGACGCGCCCAAGCCCTTAGGCCACTACGCAGCCCAATACTGGTTTACCCAGAGGCTCCATAGTAGTTCCTTTTGGGGTTCATATATAGAGGTTCCATAAAGCCACGGTTTAGGATTTGGAATTTTCGCTTTAGGTGTTTGGGGTTTAGAGCGAGATGGAAAGCACTTAAAGAACAGTAGCCCATTCCCTAAGGGTCCATGTACCCAAACAGCATTATGCACTTTGGCCCCACAGTACCTACATAGGGACTACTTTACGGCCAAAGTATACACTAGTTGGGTAAATAGACCTTAGGGATTGCAGAAGGAAGGGTTTCTGTAGTAGTAAATTGTTTAAGGATGAGCACCCACCGTATAGGTACATTCACCCTTAGGGATTGTAGATGCTTGCCAACAAAGGGAACTACAGTAGGGAACTACAATGGAGACTATAGGTCTCTTGTGGATCCGCGATGTGACCCACAGAGTTAGCATGCTCCGATGGTGCAACCGGACAGCAAATCATCGACGCTTAACGTACCGTCCAATGGGATGCAGCCGGTGGCGCGGCCCGCAGCCAAAGACAGCGGCAGAGATACTTCCTTCGGCCTGCATATCGATGAATTTCATCATGAGACAGCGCAAGCAGCAGCGTAAGAAACTCCACACATCTTTAATCCCAAACTCTGATCCCAACTCCACAACCCTGAACTTAGCCCGCCCTAAACCCTGAAACCACGCCGACGCCCCCATGAAGGCGGAGCCGTCAATGCTGAGCAGCGTGCCAGGTCCAAGTCAGAGCTATGAAAAGCTCGGTGCAGGCATTGGGGCTAAGCAAATAGAATCTAGGTTCCCTTCAAAGGGTTCCTGTAAGGGATCTATAGTAGGGATCTATAGTAGGGTTCTATAGTATAGAGGCCTACATAGGGTTTATTCTCACCACTATAGGCGTCGATATGATTAGAAATAGTAATATCCCCTTCTAGTCCTCAAATAATTAGTAGAAAAAGCCAAACCAAATTCTAACGATGCAGGCCCTGTCTTGCTGCTCTGCAGGTTCAGGGAGCTTTAATATCTTCGTATATGCGGGCTTGCTCAAAAGGTGTTTACAGGATTTTTTGAAAGCTATGCACGAATAAAGATTGAGTTTAGACAATTCGTCAAGGATTCCGTACCCTAAGGCTCATGGACCCTTGCAGTGAGATCCCAAACCCTAGCCCCCAAAGCCGAAACCCTCCCCCAGAAAGCCCAAGACCCTCTTAGGAGCATTAGGGTAACGATTCTTTTCAAGGTTTCGGGTTTATAGATCTTGGCAGTTTAGGGTTCGGTCGAAGGCTTAGTGTAGTTTTTGTCAGAGCTTTATATCTTAGAAGCTGCCCCCACCCTGTAATAGTGAGTATAAGGATTATGGTTAGGGCCCTATTCTATTCCTATTATACCACTATTACAGGGTGGGGGCCCCTACTAATTTATAACAGGTTTCGATGACGGCTTTAGCGGGCCTAGGCCTTGACGGAACCCGGCAAAGGGAGCCCTGAAAAGAACCCTTCGAGGAACCCTCTAGACGAACCCTTTAAAGGTACTCTCACACTTTGACCTTATGCTTGTTACTAGAAGGTTAGCCGCATGGTTCAGGGCACATATTTACGTGTAGCCTAGAAAAGCCTTCCACAAATAACAGAGCTCTTACTATTCAGAAGTATTGCTATCGAATTTGTTCAATCTGATTGCTGCGGCCATCTGTTTGTATCAATCCTTCGGGTTCCTAACGAGAACAAAAATTCGAGTAAAGCTCCACTGAGGAACATCCCGGACCAGACCCTGGAAGATGTTTTTTTAGTTTGTTGATTGCGCTACACCGCCAACTCCCGAAACCCAAACTGACAGACTCTTAATACTGCCGAGAATCAACTTGACAGACTCTCTCGAAACCATTGGATAAACCCTAAACCTTAAGCAATAAAATCCCTAAGCCCTAAACCATTTTTGTCAGCCCTCATTGCCTGTTTCATGGTAGCCTTTGCCATGAGTGCAGAGCTGCAGTAGTCTATTCTGCGGTGCTGGTAGGTCCGACAGGTGCGGGCTTGAATTCATAGGAGGTTTTAGTATGAAGGTCGGAGCATTGGTACCTTCATAACCCTTCACATCCTAAACCTGAGCTCGTAGATCTTATCTTACTTGGCTAATGGGAGAACTGTAATCTCTTTGGCCTTATATGTTTGCCCTATCGTGTCCTAGAAAGTATGTGTGTTTTTTGCGGCCCGATTATTGACGAAGAAGGTAACTTACAAGCCCTGATTGAAGCCTAAAGAACACATTCGAAACAACACATGTCAAGCACCCTGTGAACAGCCCTTGTGGCATGCTTTCAAGAACCCGGAAACCCTAAACCTCACACCCTCAACAGCATAAGCTTCGAAAGGAGCCCTTTTTCCTTAACGAAGCGCGAAACCTTAAGCCTTTTTCCTTAGGTCTGGGTCTTGAACCCTTGAGACACCATGGACCCCTTCAGGGAACCCTCAAAGGAACAAGGTGGTCCTTACTGTAAGGGGACTACTGAGTCTCAATGTCTATGTTCAGGGCTGTGGGTTTAAGGCTTTGAGGGTTTGGGAGCCTTCGGGGTTTAAGGCATTAGGCCTTCGGTTTAGGGTTTAGGGTTTAGGGTTCCGGTTTGGGGTTTAGGATTTAGGGTTCCGGTTTGGGGTTTAGGATTTAGGGCCTTCGGTTTAGGGTTTAGGGGGTTTTGGCGCTTAACTTATCTACTTTATGGGGTCCAAGTCCAGGTTTGAGCACTTAGGTTGCCTATGCAGGTTCACGGATTCAGGGCTTAGGACACCTATTTCCAGGGTTTAGGATACCCATGTACTTAGGCTAGTTATGTAGGCTTTAGAGTTTGCTTTTGCGCGAAAACAGTTCCTCTGGCAGCCCAATTGCCATTGTATAGATACATGGACCCGTGGAACAGGGCTGAGAGTCAAGTGCAACACCGGGCCTTAATTAATAATTGGGGAACTTCAATACGTTCTGTGGCTCATTATTCTCTGATTGTAGAAGGAACCCCCGCAAAACATTATAGGTAATTGCTAGAACTAAGCCTTAAACCCTAAACCCTAAAACCCAAAGTACGAAAAGGAGCCCCCCAAAAACAACAACATAGTACATGATCCTGCACCTGTGAGCCTCACAAAACTGCGAGGCTTCCCCCAAATGAGGGAGCGACCACGAGGTCTTCGGACCTTCAGCAGCAGGAGGAAGAGAGAGATGCGGCTCCTTTCACTAGTACTAGGTTCTTGTTAATGACTTTAAGTTATGTTGTCATAAGATGGTTAATATGGTTCCTTATTATGATATATAGCTTAAATTAAATCCCTTAACAGGAACGCAGGCTTCTTAGATCCTAAAATCAATCCCTTCACCCTTGGATGAAACACCTCCCGATGTTCGGGAAGAGGTTTGCTTAACGGGTTCTTGAAAGCGTTCTCCTGAAGGCCGTAGCTATAGATGGGATCTGGAGTAATCTAGGCTTCTCGGCCGCCTACCGAGACCCTTCACGCAGCTCCCGTGTGTGCCAAAGCCCAAGTAGTAGAGTGGGTAACCTTTAACCGTTTTGGGGTAGCATAGCCTCTATACAATCCCTATATACCCGGAAAGGTTATCCTTTAGTTCCCCATGATACCCGACAAGTAGGAAGCTTCGTGTCGGGGTCCGCCTTCTGCAGATGAATTGCTGCAGCCTGGGGCTTCTCGGGGTTTAGGGTTTCGGGTTCAAGGGTTCAAGGGTTTGGGGTTCAAGGGTTTAGGGTTCAAGGATTTAGGGTTCATGGTTTCGGGTTTAGGGTTCAAGGGTTTAGGGTTTAGGACTATGTCTTACCGTTCAGTTGATGTAGCCAATGATTCAGCAGATTAGAGATATGTGCTCTGTGTTGGCTCAGGAATCAATGCCCGGGCCCGGAAATTTAAGATGTATACATATATGTATGTGCATAGTATATGTAGATACATGTATAAACAAACAAATATATGTGTACATATATATGTATGTATGTGTGTATGTGTATGTGTATGTGTAGGTGTAGGTGTAGGTTTTATGTGTATGTGTATGTGTATGTGTATGTGTACGTGTATGTGTATATATATATATATATATATGTATATATGTATGTATGTATGTATGTATGTACTTCTGTTTGGCATGGATCCTAGAAACAGCGAACGAGGCGACCACAAAGCAGCTACCATATTGCTGGATCTAGCTAATTATAGCGGCAAATGCACATAAGCCCTTGATCCCATTTCGCGTTCGGGGATCGCGGCATTTTGTGAACCAGCCCTCCATGTCT